>JAJAGP010004899.1:0-41094 GCA_025084515.1 Ancistrus triradiatus | reverse complement strand
TCTCTTGCCGTAGTGTGTTACTGATGATAGCCTTTGTTACTTTGGTCCCAGCTCTCTGCAGGTCATTCATCAGGTCCCTCCGTGTAGTTCTGGGATATTTGCTCACCGTTCTCATGATCATTCTGATCCCATGGGATGAGATCTTGTGTGGGGCCCCAGATCAAGGGAGATTATCAATGGTCTTGTATGTCTTACAATTGCTCCCACAGTTGATTTATTCACAGCAACCTGCTTGCCTATTGCAGATTCACTCATTTTTTGGTAAAAACTCAACTCGTTGTGTTTGAATGCTGAGTCACATCCCAAGAACACCATACCTACTGTGAAGCATGGGGGCAGAAACCTCATGCTTTGGGGCTGTTTTTCTGCAAAGGGGACAGGACGACTGATCCGTGATAAGGGAAGAATGAACGGGGCCATGTATTGTGAGATTTTAAGCCAAAACCTCCTTCCATCAGTGAGAGCGTTGAAGATGGAACGTGGCTGGATCTTCCAGCATGACAATGATCCCAAACACACCGCTCAGGCAACGAAGGAGTGGCTCCATAAAAAGCATTTCAAGGTCCTGGAGTGGCCTAGCCAGTCTCCAGACCTCAACCCCATAAAAAATTTGTGGAGGAGGTTGAAAGTCCGTGTTGCCCAGTGACAGTGGAGTGGAAGACAGAAGAGCTTCTTAAAGAAAAAGTTACAGGTCTGATTGTTTGTGGGTGACCAGATACTTACTTTCCACCATGATTTACAATTAAATTCTTTAAAAATACTACAATGTGATTTCCTGGATTTTTTTTCTCATTTAGTCTCTCATAGATGAAGTGTACCTATGATGAAAATTACAAACCTCTCTCATCTTTCTAAGTAAATTTGTGGAGGGAGTTGAAAGTCCATGTTGCCCCAAAACATCACTGCTCTAAAGGAGATCTGCATGGAGGAATGGGCCAAAATACCAGCTACAGTGTGTGCCAACCTGGCGAAGACTTACAGGAAACGTTTGACCTCTGTCATTGCCAACAAAGGTTATGTTACAAAGTATTGAGTTGAACTTTTGTTATTGACCAAATACTTATTTTCCACCATAATTTACAATTATACTCTTTAAAAACCCTACAATGTGATTTCACCACTGTCCTTAACCGTTTTACCGGAGAGAGTAACGCCTTAACAGGGATCCGTGAAGCGACCTAACATTGCACATAGCGCGCCATAGGCCGGCGTTAGGATGCTCTTTTTATAGGAGGCCGGCCGCGGCGTTTAGCGGCCCCGCGGCGGCCCCTAGTGGCGGGAATGCGCCCCCTTATAGGACCCCCCCAGGGGCGGCCCCTGACGGCCCCAAGTCGGTGGAACGGCACCTCTGGAAGTCACGGATGAGGGCCCGGTCCAGGATGCGACGCGCCGGGACCCACGACCGCTCCTCCGGACCGCGACCCTCCCAGTCCACCAAGTACTGGGTGCTACCCTGAACGCGGCGGGAGTCCAGTAACCGACGGACCGTGTAGGCTGGGGCCCCCTGGACAACCCAGGGAGGAGGAGGAGACCTGGCCGGGGCCCGGGTCTGGCAAAGGTAGGGCTTGAGCTGGGAAGTGTGGAACGTGGGGTGGACCTTCATTTAGGCGGGTAGGTCCAGTCGGTAACTCACTGGGTTGACCTTGCGAAGCACCTTGAAGGGCCCCATGTACTTAGAAGCCAGCTTACCCGAGGACCCCTTCAGGGGGAGGTCCCAAGTGGACAGCCAAACGCGTTGTCCTGGGCGATAAAAGGGAGCGGGCCTGCGTTTCCAATCAGCCTGTCGGCGCATGGACTCCGCGCTACTCGTAAGGGCTGCCCGAGCCTTGAGCCAGGACTGTCGACACCGGCGGACGAACTGCTTGGCCGAGGGAACCCCCACGTCCGCCTCTTGGCGAGGGAAAAGGGGAGGCTGGAAGCCGAACTGGCACTCGAGCGGGGACATGCCGAGGGCTGAATGCCACAGGGTGTTATGGGCAAACTCGGCCCACGGCAGGTGCTCCATCCACGTGGATGGGTTATCTGCTGTCAGACATCGGAGCATGCTCGCCAGATCCTGGTTCACCCGTTCAGTCTGGCCATTTGACTCCGGGTGGAACCCTGAGGAGAGGCTGGCCGTGGCCCCCACCAGACGGCAAAAAGCCGCCCAAAAGCGGCTAATGAACTGGGGACCGTGGTCGGACAGCAGGTCCCGGGGAAACCCGTGAACCCGCGCAACGTGTCGGAGGATGAGGTCCGCCGTCTCCCTGGCAGAGGGCAATTTAGGCAATGCCACGAGCTTGCACCCCTTGGAAAATCGGTCGACCGCCACGAGGACGGCCGTATTGCCCCTAGACGGTCCAGGGAGATGTGCGACCACGGGCGAGCGGGAACGGGAAGAGGCCACGAACTGCCTGATATCATCCTCCATGCGTGGCCACCAGAAACTCTGCCGGAGGAGCTTATAGGTGGCGGTGTGGCCAGGGTGCGCCGCGAACGATGCCTCGTGCCCCCAGCGCATCACTCGGGGGCGAGCAGAGGCAGGGACGAACCTGCGACCCGGGAGACCATTACCGGGATCGGGTACGAGCCGGTCCTTGATAACCTGGAATGCTCGGTCGGCCTCCGGCGTCCAGCGGAAGGGGCCCGGGGTCTTGCGGGTGAGGGCGGTCAGAGGGGCAGCAAGGGTTCCGAAGTCCCGCACGAAGCGCCGGAAGAAGTTAGCAAACCCCAGGAACCGCTGGACGAGCCGAAGAGAGGTGGGCTGAGGCCAGTCGGCCACGGCCTGAATCTTGACCGGGTCCATTTGCAGCGACCCCCGAGATACGACAAAACCCAAGAAGGCCACCGAGGGGGTGTGGAAAACCGACTTTTCCAGCTTGACGTATAGTCGGTTTTCCAGGAGCAACTGCAAGACCCGGCGGACATGACCGATATGTTCCTCAAGTGTTCGACTGAAGATGAGGATGTCGTCGAGGTAGACGAACACGTATCGGTCCAGGGCCTCCTGGAGCACGTCGTTAATGACCATGGAAGACAGCGGGCCATGCATTGTCCAAAAGGCTCACTCTATATTCGTAGTGCCCTGGGGGTGTTTTAGGAAGGCGTGTCTTCCTCGTCCCCCCTGCCAGATACGGACGAGGTTTTTGTAGGCCCTCCGGAGGTCCAGCTTGGTGAAGATGCTGGCCCCCTGAAGCGCCTCAAACCCGGTCGCCATGAGGGGCAGGGGGTAACGGTCCTTGACGGTAACCGCATTGAGGCCCCGGTAGTCGATACACGGGCGCAGGGAGCTCTCCTTCTTGGCGACAAAGAAGAAGCCCGCCCCCGCCGGCGAGGAGGATGACCGAATGAAGCCCTGCTGGAGCACCTCGGCGATGTACTGTCGCATGGCCTCCTGTTCTGAGCGGCTCAGGGAGAAGAGCCGTCCCCAGGGGGAACCGCACCAGGGAGAAGGTTAATGGCGCAGTCATATTCCCTGTGAGGTGGAAGGATCTGGGCCGCACCCTTACTAAAGACCACCCCTAGATCCCTGTAGGGTTCGGGGACGGTTGACATGTCGGGAACAACCTGCCGAACCTGAGATTGGGGACGGGGGGTGGATCGGGGTAGTAAGCAGGACTCCCGGCATCGGGGGGCCCAAGTCGTAGATAGACGGGGTTTGCCAAGTCGATCCTTGGTTTTGGAGCTGTAACCACAGTAACCCAGGACCAACTGGAGATTGGGCGTGCGGGTGACAAGGAAAACAATCCTTTCAGAATGAAGGCCCATCTCCAGTGTGACGGGTAGGGTCCTGTGGGTAACCGGGCCTCTACCCAGGATCCGCCCGTCGAAAGCCGTGAGTGGCTGAGGGCTGGAGAGACCTTCAATGCGAAGGCGTAAACGCCGCGCGAGGGCCTCATCAATAAAATTGCCCTCAGCCCCGGAGTCAACATAGGCGGAGAGACGGGCCCGGCCGCCTTCTTACTGATAAAGGACGACCGGGAGGGTGAAACCCGACAGGGGGTGGGGGGATAGGCCTAGGACCGCCCCCCCCCGACCGGTCCTGGCCCTCGCGTTTCCCGGCCCATCCGAGGGCGGGGAATCGGCCCCATCAGAAGGGCTCCAGCCAGCCCTCCCGAGTTCCATGGGTTCAGGAGCATCGAAACGGGCGATGCGGGGGACCACGGAGTCGCGACCGGGCCACGGCCTCCTAGCGGGTGAAAGAAAGTCCCCTTGAGGGCCTCGGCGAAGGCCGACTCATCCTCACAGGCGGGGGTCCTGGCCTCCCACTGAGCTGTGGCCCAGGCAAGAGCCCGGCCTGAGAGGAGGGAGATAATATAGGCCATGCGGGATCGTGGCGTGGGGAATTGCGACGACCGCAGCTCAAAAATGAGTGAGCACTGCATTAAGAAACCCCTGCAGCGCTCAGGTTCGCCCCCGAAGCGCTCGGGGGCGGCAACGGGTGAGTCCCCCGCTGGGTGAGGAGGAGGAGGCGGGGGAGTGACCACTTGGAAGCTGGAGAGCTTGGAGGAAAGCTCCTTCACTGCCTCGGTAAGAGCCTCAAATTGCTGGGTGAGGAGGGTTAGTTGCTGCTCGTGACGCCCCAGGGTGGCACCATGGTGGCGGAGAACGGCAGCAGCTGGGGGTGGGGGCCCTACTGGGTCCACACTGGGCGCCCCTGCTGGGTCCATACTGGGCGCGCTATACTGTTACGAGGGGCCTGGGGGGCATACCGAAAAAGAGGAAGGATAACGGACCCAAGTGCAAGGGGATCTGTGCACAAAAAGGCGGGAAAGAAAAAAGGAGATAAGAATCAGAGAGATTGGCAACAAGAAAGGGCCGCGGGAACACACACCGTGTGTGTGTTACAGCACTGCTGAAAGCAGCCAGTAATGGGATTCGAACTTACAGTCACAGCCTTCGGAGGCGGGGGCGTTTCCACTACGCTACGGAGTCTGTGAGTAGGGAATGAACAGAAGAGGCTATAAGCCAACGGGCAAACTAAGGAATCGTTCTCAAACGAACTCAGACTAAAGCGGATTTAATACACATGAACGTAGAGGGCCGCGAGAAAAGAAAGGAACGGGACAATAACCCGTTTCAACTCTAACTAGAGCGGGAAGGAGAAAATAGGATCGGATGGCGCTCTGTGTGTGAAGGGAAAAAAAGGGGGAGCGCTATGTGTGTGTGTGAGAACAGCGCTCTGCACGTGTGGCAGCAGCGCTGTGTGTGTGTGTGGGAACAGCGCTCTGCACGTGTGGCAGCAGCGCTGTGTGTGTGTGTGTGTGTGTGTGTGTGTGTGTGTGTGTGAGCTCGCAGGGGGCCTACTGCGCACGCGCCAGGGGCTCTAAGGACCGAGCATGGCCGGCACGAGCAGCGCGTCTTTTGCACGCGAGATAAGCGTTAGAATGCCCGGCGAGGGAGAGGAAATATCCGTCTCTCGCCGCACCGGGATGGGAGAAGCGTTGGACAGCGAGGCGGAATGCCCGGCGAGGGGAAAGAGGGCTACCGGCGTCTGCGAGGAGACAGCCGAAGCGATGGAGGATCGCAGGCACCAAGGGAACCGTGCGGAGGAAGGTTAATGACATTACCCGGCTTTCCCTAACCTAATCAGTCTACAGCCCTACCGATTACCTCAGGCTTTTTAGCCTTACAGGATCCCTCCTCCTTGGCGAGACGGGGCCACCACTGTCCTTAACCATTTTACCGGAGAGAGTAACGCCTTAACAGGGAACCGTGAAGCGACCTAACATTGCAGACAGCGCGCCGTAGGCCGGCGTTAGGACGCTCTTTTTATAGGAGGCTGGCCGCGGCGTTTAGCGGCCCCGCGGCGGCCCCTATGGACGGGAAATGCGCCCCCTTGAAATTTAGTTCTGTGTTCCTCCTATTTCTCTTGATCATCTTTGAGATGTTCCTACACCTTGATTGGATCCACCTGTGCTAAATTGGACATGATTTGGAACGACACACACCTGTCTATAGAAGGTCTCACCGCTAACAATGCATATCAGAACAAAAACCAAGCCACGAGGAGGAAAGAACTGCATGTAGAGCTCAGAGACAGGACTATGTGGAGCCAATCTGGAGAAGGATACAAAAAATCTGCTGCACTGAAAGTTCCCAAGAGCACAGTGTAACACATAAACACATAAATCTTATTATGGGAGAAGTTTGGAACAACCAGGACTCTTCTAGAGCTGGCTGCCGCACTAAACTAAGAAATTGGGGGAGAAGGACCTTGGTAAGAGAGGTGACCAAGAACCCAATGGTCACTCTGGCTGAGCTCCAAAGATCCTGTGTGCAGATGGGAGAAACTTCCAGAAGGTCAACCATCACTGCAGCACTCCACCAATCTGGGCTTTATGGCCAAACACAAGACTCTCCTCAGTAAAACACACATAAGAGCCTGTCTGGAGTTTGAAAAAAAGCAGCATCATGCTGTAGGGGTGTTATTCGGCGGCTGGGACAGGGAGATTGGTGAGGAAAGCTGAATGGAGGAAAGTACAGAGATGTTCTTAATGAAAACCTGATTCAGAGCGCTCAGGACCTCAGACTGGGCCGAAGATTCACCTTCCAACAAGACAATAACCCTAAGCACACAGCCAAGACAACACAGCAGCTTAGGGGCAACTCTGTGAATGTCTTTGAGTGGCCCAGCCAGAGCCATGACTTGAACACAATCTAATGTGTCTGGAGAGATTTAAAATGGCTGTTTACTGATGATCCCCATCCAACCTGACAGAGCTTGAGAGGATCTGCAGGGAAGAATGGCAGGTGTGCAAACCTTGTGGCCCAAGAAGGCTGGAGGCTGTAATCGCTGCCAAAGGGGCCTCAACAGTATTTGAGTAAAGGGTCTGAATACTTATGGCAATGCATTATTTTGGTTTTTCCTTTTCAATAAATTTGCAAAACATTCAAACATTCTGTTTTCACTTTCTCATTATGGAGTTTTGAGTGCAATATAACAAAATGTTAAAAAAGTGAAAGGGTCAGAATACTTTCTGAATACACTATGTCTTTACTGCAGAGCTTAAATTTCTTTATTTGTTTGTTCTTACAGATGGATTAAAGCCTGCAACCAGAAGCTTCAAGTCCTTTCTTCAAGCTTTACAGTAAACAGCATTGGACAAGATCGACTATATATACACGCACACACTCGTACAATGGTGAACACTCTTGCTGCGCTAAAGCTGACACCCATTACAGCTCATGACATTCCCCCCATCCCCTTCAACGGCCAAAGTATGGGGAGGCACCACATCTTTCCTGCACTACACTTCCCAGCATGCATCACTTAATGACTGTCACAAATATTTAAACACCACACTTTGCTTCATTCTTTGTGAGGTTTCATTGTTGTCGCACAGATGCGTAACTTTGATTCGGAGCATTGCATGCCTCTGTTTCACTGATCCTGCCCATGTACCCCGCACGGCACCAATTCCTGCTCTGTAAGTATTTAAGTATTTGGTCAATAAATCAGGTTCAACTCAATACTCTGTAACCTCTGTAACCTTTGTTGGCAATGACAGAGGTCAAACGTTTCCTGTAAGTCTTCACCAGGTTGGCACACACTGTAGCTGGTATTTTGGCCCATTCCTCCATGCAGATCTCCTCTAGAGCAGTGATGTTTTTGGGGCAACATGGACTTTCAACTCCCTCCACAAATCTTCTATGGGGTTGAGGTCTGGAGACTGGCTAGGCCACTTCTATGGTGTTTTTGGGATGCAACTCAGCATCCATTTTCCTCCAGTTGAGTTTTTACCAAAAAGTTCTGTTTTGGTGTCATCTGACCACATGATATTCTCCCAATCCTCTTCTGGATCATCCATATGCTCTCTGGCAAACTTTAGACGGGCCTGGACATGTACTGGCTTAAGCAGGGGGGCACGCCTGGCACTGCAGGATCTGAGTCTCTCTTGCCGTAGTGTGTTACTGATGATAGCCTTTGTTACTTTGGTCCCAGCTCTCTGCAGGTCATTCATCAGGTCCCTCCGTGTAGCTCTGGGATATTTGATCCCACGGGATGAGATCTTGCGTGGGGCCCCAGATCGAGGGAGATTATCAATGGTCTTGTATGTCTTAGAATTGCTCTCACAGATGATTTATTCACACCAACCTGCTTGCCTATTGTAGATTCACTCATGTTTTGGTAAAAACTCAACTAGTTGTGTTTGAATGCTCAGTCACATCCCAAGAACATCATACCTACTGTGAAGCATGGGGGCAGAAACCTCATGCTTTGGGGCTGTTTTTCTGCAGAGGGGACAGGACGACTGATCCGTGGTAAGGGAAGAATGAACGAGACCATGTATCGTGAGATTTTAAGCCAAAACCTCCTTCCATCAGTGAGAGCACTGAAGATGGAACGTGGCTGGATCTTCCAGCATGACAATAATCCCAAACACCCCGCTCGGGCAACGAAGGAGTGGCTCCATAAAAAGCATTTCAAGGTCCTGGAGTGGCCTAGCCAGTCTCCAGACCTCAATCCCATAGAAAATTTGTGGAGGGAGTTGAAAGTCCGTGTTGCCCAGTGACAGTGGAGTGGAAGACAAAGAGCTTCTTAAAGAAGAAGTTACAGGTCTGTGAGAGCCAGAAATCTTGATTGGTTGTGGGTGACCAGATACTTACTTTCCACCATGATTTACAATTAAATTCTTTAAAAATCCTACAATGTGTTTTCCTGGATTTTTTTTTCTCATTTTGTCTCTCATAGCTGAAGTGTACCTATGATAAATTACAGACCTCTCTCATCTTTCTAAGTAGGAGAACTTGCACAATCAGTGGCTGACTAAATACTTTTTTGCCCCACTGTACATTGTTGCTTAGAGTAAAAATTATGTTGGGACTCGACTTCTGGAATGAATTAACGACGAGTACCGGGGTACCACTCTATGGGGAATTTTTGGCATACTGATCAATACTGTACGGTCACGTTAAGATACACGGGTTTCAATTTCTGACATAAAGCCTTCGTTCTGCGCTATGCAATACGTATCTCCTCTCAACAGCTCTGGTCAACAGTTTTATATAGTGTGTAACAATGTGTAAGAGAAGCAGTATACAGTTTTACGTTCGCAGTAAAGTTGTGAACATTCAGAAATGTTATTATTCATATGTGAACTCTGTAAAAGGTCTAGTTTTAAGAGTTTTATCTGAGACATGCTATTGGCACGTGCTTTTTTGGTGCTGCTGGTCCAGAGGCACTGATGACCCGCATGCATGTGGCATGAATGTTCATAGAGAGCAAGTGATTAAACCTCATGCCAGCAGGGAGGAGAAACAGGAGTATCCATACCAGAACCAGTCGGCTCAGGAACAGGTTCTTTCCCTCATCCACTATGCTACTGAACTCCACAAAGCACTGACAGTAGTACACACACTGGACTTATTATGCTAACACTATTCATGCTCTCCATCACAATCATCAAGATTACTGTCAATAACAAAATCTCCAAAAATATCCATGCAAGGTATGTATATGTATAAATATGTATATAAATCCATGACTCTGTTTATCTTGTGTATATTATCTTATATAGATAATATATATAAAGGCGCACACACTCGTACAATGGTGAACACTCTTGCTGCGCTAAAGCTGACACCCATTACAGCTCATGACATTCCCCCCTTCCCCTTCAACGGCCAAAGTATGGGGAGGCACCACATCTTTTCTGCACTACACTTCCCAGCATGCATCACTTAATGACTATCACAAATATTTACACACCACACTTTGCTTCATTCTTTGTGAGGTTTCAGTGTTGTCGCACAGATGCGTAACTTTGATTCGGAGCATTGCATGCCTCTGTTTCACTGATCCTGCCCATGTACCCCGCACGGCACCAATTCCTGCTCTGTTTCAGGACTGGTTGGATTGTTTGTTTTGTTTGTGCACGTCAGTCTTTGTTTTGCGTTTCTGCCCTACTTATGTATAACTGTTTTATATCTGCTCTCTGCATTCACCTCCCATTTATACCAAATATGACCCTATGATAGTCCAAAGTACTTCAATTATATTTTTATTGAAGTGAACATGCTTTTATTATGCAAGCACCATGTTTTGGACTACAGATTTATAAGCTGAAGTATTACTATACTGCATTATGACTCTTAAAAACTGAGTTGGTCTGATAAGGGACTGAGTTTTCTGCTAAACACTTTACAAGTTCTGAATGCTGAACTTTGTCCACCAGCATGATGAGCTGCTTATATGAACCCTGAGGAAATCAGACAGTCCACAGTCTGTATCAGTATGGTATTGAGCTGACCTGTGTGTATCAAAGTTCTACGTGCTGCTTACAGGATTATAAATCTGCAAAAAATGGCAATCATCAGTCGAAATACCAAAAATGTGCTCGTGGTGTCGTTTGGATTCTTGTTACTGTTTACAGCGTATGGAGGACTGCAGAGTCTACAGGTAATAAGTCACCTGGTTTCAAAACATCCACAGTAATTACTTAAAGGAACGGGGAAACTGGATTAGTTTGTACCTTTACCAACTTTTTAAAATAAGAGATTAAAGGAAAAACTGATGTAGTTAATCAGGACTATTATTAACAGTTTATGAAAGTTAAACAGGGCACATCATTTTATATTTATTTTATAAATTTTATAAAACGTATTATTTGCGTATTGCAATATTTTTATGTAACCTAGACCTAATATGTATGTATGTATATATGTATATATATATAAATATAATGCAAACTATATATATATATATATATACATACATATATATACATACATATATATATATATATGTATATATATATACATATTCCAAAGATGTGTTAGGCCAGCTGGCATCTCTAAAGTGTGAGAGTGAGTGGGCATGTGCCCTGCAATGGATTGGCGCCCTGTCTAGGGTTGGTTTCCGACTTGTGCCCTGTGTTGCTGGTTAGGCTCCGGCTCCCCAAAACATCGAATTGGATCAAACAGGTACAAAAATGAATGTACGTACAATATACAGTTTTACCTCCAAATTCGAACTGAATTGGTTCCAGAAGGCCGATCAAACTCTGATTTGTTCAAAGTTGGAATCAAATTTTGAACAGGATAACCCGTTCCCGTCTTCGAAACTATTGTTTTTTTATGCCTATGCAGTCGTACCTTCCTATATCACGGTTCACTTATTGCGGCTTCACGTTATCGCATTTTAAAAACTATAAATGCATATTTTTTAAATTCTGTATCTTTCTGTACTTTTTGCTATATCGTGAGATTTTGTGGTATATAGGTATTTATATAAAATGTTTGATTATAATTATTTTTGCCTAAAAAATGTAAAACAATATAAAAAAATATAAATCTATATATAAATAATAAAATAAATATATCGCCGCTACTTCGCGGATTTTCATTTATAGGTCTATAGGTGAGGAATATGTATTTGTACGTAATTAATGATTAAAAGCATGAACAAAGCAAATTAATGTAATACAATGCATAAAATCGATAAATAAATGAAATATGTGAAATATAAAGTGAAACTCCATTTCTATATCACTGGGACACCGGTGCCGAGAGAGGGTGTCTGAAATTGCACCTGTAGACTGCTATATTATACATATACATAACATAATGATATAACAATAAATGAATATAATACATAAAAGGCCTATGATCGCACCCTAGCTCTTCCTCTTTAGCGCTTTAGGGTGACTGGCATGCCGTACTGACGCATTATGGCCACCTTCTGGACCGGACTACAAGCATCATGGGTGAAAAATCGCACCATTGAGTGTTTTATTTAGGGAGCTCATGTTTTTTTTCAATTTTTTGGAGGCAAATTAAATTCAAACAAACCATGTGCAAATCATTTGAGTGAAGAGGAATTATGACGTTCCACTGTAAATAATACTGAGTTTAGTCTAACTGTAATGGACTACATATCCTACCACACTACTGGCAATAGTGTTGAACCTGTATGAAATTCACACATAGATTTAGTTATGTTAGATTTAGTGGATGTTTAATTAATATCTTCTGCATGAGTGTGTCAAGAGCAAATTTGGGATTACAAAAATAAAATTTACAAATTCAAAAGTTTTAATTAAGACTTTAAGTATGTACTGGTAAAATGCTACACTAAGAACATAAAAAAGAATTTTAAAAAAGAATTCAACAATGTATATGAGAGAATGGCTGTAGTTCTGAAGCTGCACCGAATAATGATTTAATGCAGTCAACAACTTATAAGTAATGTAGTCGTATAAAATTCTAAATAAAATAGCTGGACAGGATTAAATGTGTGAAACTTTTTATACTAAATGACATGATGAAAACAGAGTGTGTGTAAACATAATAAAATAGTATTACAAGCTATGAAGCGTTCAACGATTTCTACACATGCTTTCACTTTATGGCATTTAAAAGCTACAAATGGTACACAGATTAAAGTTCCTGTTTAGACCCCACCTATCATACTCAGGTTAGGGTCTGGAGATGTCGCAGAATACATTGGACATAGGTGAAATTGCCCTTTGGATGCGATGCCAGTCCATTGCATGGCCCCATAACTGTACGACCCAGCCTTCATGTTAAAAGCCCAGAACGGGGTTTGAACCAAGGTTCTGAAGAACCACAGTCTAGGAATTTAGTGCAAAGAATTATTGGTCATTGACAACATCCTGTTCCCCTAGAAGTTCTCTCTCTCTCTCTCTCTCTCTCTCTCTCTCTCTCTCTCTCTCTATATATATATATATATATATATATATATATATATATAAATTGAACAAACTCTGGACATTTTTTAATATCTAAAAATGAGCAGTTGTCTTGATCTGTGACTGAATGCGTTTCTCCATAATATGTTACAGAGCAGTCTGAATGCTGAGGAAGGAATGGGCGTTATCTCCCTCAGTGTCATCTATGGAACCATCATTCTGTCCTCCATGTTTCTTCCACCCATTATGATCAAAAACCTGGGCTGCAAATGGACCATCTTTGTCTCCATGATTTGCTACATAAGCTATTCCTTTGGAAATCTCTTTCCTGGATGGTGAGTCTTGGCAGATCTGGGTTAGCCAACCCTAAACCTACTGTAGACAAAAAGGAGTACTACTTACAATAGGACAGGTACATACACTTATGAATGCAGTTTACAGCTTGTTACAATTGAGCAGCAGAAAGTCCTAAACACAAACACAAGTATCTTACACAACAGTCTCTAGTCCAAACGTGAGATAATGTGAGCTGAAGGGAGAAAGGGAGCTGAATGGATTTGGAGAGATATTTAATTGAGGAGTGACTTTTTGCCATTCAAATTAAATATAGGAGAAGACTCAGTCAGTGCTGTCGATGCTGTAGAATAAATGCAATTTAGCCTTCTTTAAAGTGTTTATTTTGTATTTTATTGCTGTATATGAGTTATAAATATGGCACATACGGATTAGGTTGAAAACATGGTGCATTCATTTAAATAATGAGCTCAGCGTTGGACAGACCAGTAAGTTTTAAAGGCTCTGTTTTGCCACAGGCCGAGTTTGATCGCCACATCTGCTATTCTCGGTTTGGGAGGCTCTCCACTTTGGTCTGCAAAATGCTCCTATCTCACCATAAGCGGAAACATCCAGGCAGAGAAGGATAACAAGAAAAGCCAGGATATCATAAACCAGTATTTTGGCATATTCTTCCTCATTTTCCAGTCCTCAGCCGTGTGGGGAAACCTCATGTCATCACTCATATTTCAACAGGATGCTAACATAGGTAGATCAGAAGCAAAATACGATTTATTCTCCCAGTCTGGTTGTGATTGTAAGTGTTCTTCAATATGTGTTTGTCTCGACTTCTAGCTGAAATCCCTGAGGAGAGCCTGCAGTTCTGTGGTGCAGCCCTCTGTAATGAGAACTTCACAACCGGAGGGAACTTCACCCGGCCGGGGCAGAACCTCGTCAACATACTGATGGGCTGCTACATTGGTAAACCTCCATTATCTTTACTGTCAATGGTTTTCTGAAGAAGTCCTCAGGCTACGTGGTTATATCTTTAATAGCCAACTCAGATTTTATTGAGGTGCAGATTTCAGAGATTACTCCAGATTTCCTGAATCTTTTAATGTCATTATGGACAGTACATCGTCACTCACTTAATTAAACACGTAATCCAATCCGTCAAGTCTTAACTGGCTGCACAGAGCACAAGGTTGAGAACCAACCCTAGAAAGTGGCAGTTCATCCCAGGGCACAAAGGTGCACACACACACTTTAGAGATGCCAGTTGACTAACACATGACTTGAATGTGGGAGGAAACTGGAATACCGGGAGGAAACCCACACAGACCACAGCAGGAATCCAACCGGGGATCTCTGGGGCTGTGAGGCGACAGTCCTAATCACCGCACCAAGAAGTGACAAGTCTCGGCCCATACTTACAAACAACCGAGAGTTTTGTCGATGCTCCTTTTGTACCCACCTGTCAGCAGTTCACCTTTGTACCTTTGGGATGCTCCAAACAAGTATGTCTGGAACATTCCAACACCTTCCTCATCTTATGTTGTTCCTGTTTTTTTGGAACATTTACAGGCATTGGTTTCATAATGCATGTATATTTAGAAAAAGATTGCTGAAATAAAACATCGCAGATGGACACATTTTATTATTTGTGGCATAGTTTCTTCTGGAAACATTCTTCGGAGATTTTGGTTCATATTGCCATGATAGCATCACACAATTGCTGCACCACACGTTCCACCACAGCCTAAAGGAGCTCTATTGGATTGAGATCTGGTGCCTGTGGAGGCCGTTTGAA
Source organism: Ancistrus triradiatus (assembly GCA_025084515.1). Classification (NCBI taxonomy): domain Eukaryota; kingdom Metazoa; phylum Chordata; class Actinopteri; order Siluriformes; family Loricariidae; genus Ancistrus; species Ancistrus triradiatus. The sequence goes on along the minus strand of JAJAGP010004899.1, from coordinate 26,379 downwards.
CACAGTGAACTCATTGTCATGTTCAAGAAGCCAGCTTGACATGAATTGAGCTTTGTGACATGGCGTGTTATCCTGCCAGACGTAGCCATCAGAAGATGGTAAACTGTGGTCATCAAGGGATGAAGATGGTCAGCAATAATTCTCAGGTAGCCTGTGGTGTTTAAACGATGCTGAGTTGGTATTAAGGGGTTCAGAGTTTCAAAAGAAAACATCCCTCACACCATTACACCACCAGCAGCCTGAACTTTGATACAAGGCAGGATCGATCTGTTTTCATGTTGTTTGTCAGCTCAAACCAGTCTGGCCATTCTCCTCTGACCTCTGGCATCAACAAGTCAGTTTCACCCTCTCTGTTTTTGGACCATTCTCTGTAAACGCTAGAGATGGCTGTGTGTGAAAATCAGTAGATCAGCAGTTTCTGGAATACTCAGACCAGACCGCCTAGCACCAGCAACCATGCCACGTTAAAAGTCACTTTAATCACTTTTCTTCCCCGTTCTGATGCTCAGTTTGAACTTCAGCGTTTCGTTTTGACCATGTCCACGTGCCTAAATGCACCGAGTCGCTGCCATGTGATTAGATATTTGTTTTAACATCTCGCTGAACAGAGGTACGTTAAAAAAAGTACTGATTTCAGTGACATGTAGTTTATATATATATACAATTTACACATACTGTATCAACTTGATGGAACTTTTAGTGGTTTTTAGGCAAGTCACTGAGTTGGTTGAAGGAGATCTTGTTATTTTTATATCAACACACCTTGTTTTCTGAATGTGTGTCTCACCTCCCTCTATTACTTTATAATTCACAATTCATTGTCAGATGTAGCTCACACCCTTCCTGTCCTGTAATTACATATCTCATAAATGGCCATAATGTCAAGGCCACTAAACTGAACCTTACCTCTGTAGGTGTGGGAGTTCTAGGGATGATCATCGTGGGTATATTCCTGGACAACATTGACAAAAAGGCAGCGCAGGAGTTCCGGAAAAACAAAGGCAACCAGTCATTCTTCAGTACCTTCCTGGCGACCTTTAGGCTTTTGGGCGATAAGAGGCTGATAATGCTCATTCCACTGACTATGTACAGCGGATTTGAGCAAAGCTTCCTGGCAAGTGAATACAACAAGGTGAAGTGAGAATATGTTTATTACAGTTTATTTAATCATTTAATCAATGCATTTCGTAACCTACCTGGAAGAAATGGACACATCCCCAAACAGATATGGGTTAAATGTTCAGCGCTAATAAGTTGCACACGGCTGAATGAGACATAAAAACAGACAGTCAGACTTTGAGGTGTATTGGCATTATCAACAAAGATAAGTGTTGTGCCCAGAAGTGAGAGATAGTGTGACTATATTTGAAATGGAAGAAAGAAATGCTGAAGTCACCAAATATGGGACACTTGGTATAGGAAGATCTTTGAACACAATCCTCTGTCGAGTATTATTTGGAACATCAGGTGATGTCATGGATGTGACTCCATGACTTTAGTTTCATTCTTAGACGTATCATCTACGCCGCCCAAGGAGGTCGGGTCCCTTTTTAGTCTTGGTCCTCCCAAGGTTTCTTCCTCATAACACTTAGGGAGTTTTCCTTGCCACTGTCGCCCTAGGCTTGCTCAATCTGGGATTGGACGTAGTTATTAGGAGACAATCTAAACTTGTAAAGTTGCTTTGAAACAATGCTCCATTGTAAAAAGCGCTATATAAATAGATCGGACTTGACTTGTAATGAATAAGGCATCACAACCAGTGTTGAAAGTAGTTTTAAATTCTTGCCGGTACTACTATCCCAACCTTCATCGCTTCATATTTTCTATCTCCCCTCGTCTTCATGCGTCCTTGGAGAAAAATGTTTGACTCTTGACATTGTGTACATTCAGAATTTCAGTCTTTTCTCTGAAACGTTTGAATAATTGTTTTCTACATTATTCTTCATGTTTGTATTTGGCATTCTTTGACAAACTGCTAAGTGACTTCAGACATATTTATCTTTAAAATCACTTACAACTATTGGTAGTTCTCTCACATTGTTCCAGATGGCCTTTTTTTGGGAGCCAATGTGTGTCTTTTGGGCTTCTTGCCATAGATCTGGTTTGCTTAATTCACTAATGTGATCTGGCAACCCTGTCTGAGGAGCTCTGTTCTTGTGTGTCTGATTTTCTCGGCATCTCACTCCAAAGTTGTTGGAATAAAACAGAGTATCATGAAATGTCACGACTTAATCTACTACACATTTTATTTGGGAGATTTCGCAACAAAAGTCTACCTGCCAAAAACCCCAAAGCACAAGATATCAGTCAGCTGCAGCTCGGGAAGATGGCGCTAACTTGCAGTAATAATGAACGGCAGCTGGGCTCCGTCCTGTACAAATTAAACACAGCACGGACGGTTCAGAAGAAATTCAGAACAACTTAGCAGCTGTTATGGAGATGATGTTTGTTGACATGTGACTTGTTTTGAATGTAACACTAGCTAAATTGCATATTTAGTTAATGGCGGAATCTTTATATGATAGGATTTATGCTGTTATTAACGTGAGGACACGTGAGCACTGGTGGTGCATCGGTTAAGGACTGGACTATTAACCGGACAGTTGAAGGTTTGAGTCCCAGACTCCTAGCACTGCCAAGCTGCCACTGTTGATCCTTGTAATTGTACCTTGTAAGATTACACAATACATTGAAATTACGAGTCGCTCCGGATAAGAGCGTCGAGTAAAGGGCGTAAATGTCTAACCATTTATTTATGTGAGTGAAGGAGTGTATATGTCACCTGCAATACACTGATATTGGTTCCCGCTTGCACCCTGTGCTGCCAGTTAGTTCTTGCATGTCCCTGAATTTGAGTAAGTGTTGTGTGTATCTGATGAGCTGAAAAACTTGTAAATCCAAAGATCCAAAGAAAATAGATGGTTTAAACATAATATTTTAACATCTAAAAAAGAGGAGTCCCCCCTTGCCTCGCAAGTGGTATGATCCAAGTGATAGCTTTCTGGCTCACAGGCTCAGCATTAATGGAAGTTTTCTCCGATTTTTGGTGTCTTTCCAGTCACAGTGCTTCCCCTACCTAAAAAGTCAGATGTGGGAATTCTAAAATTACAATAAGATGTACAGTTTTTTGTTAAAAAATAAATAAATAAGTCAGGGGTCATGGCTGGGTGTCATTGGGTGCACCTCTAAAGCTCTTAAAGCTCCTATATTCACCCCTGTTATACAAAGCTATTTCCAGCTGATACATAGCTGAAGGTTAGGTTCCTTGCTCTTGGCAATGTTGGGACTCGAATCAAAAGTCCAGTGCCTTATCCACGGTGCCACTACAGAACCCAGTCAGTTATCAATAAGGAACGATGTGACAGTTTGTCCACACAACTTACCAAGAGGTTATTCTATCCCATTTATAATTCAGAAAACCTAATGATTATTTTGTAGTTTTGTTACTTTGTCTGTTACACTGATCTCTCATACCTTTTCTATACAGAATTATGTGACCTGTGCACTGGGAATCCATAATGTTGGCTTTGCGATGATATGCTTCGGTGCTGTCAACTCCCTGTCCTCCTACACTTTCGGGAAGTTGGCTCAGTATACCGGAAGAATTGTTCTCTTTTGCTTCGGTAAGTGTTTACGATTAGCTGTATGTCAGGGGGTCACTATCGCTGTAACCCTGCTGTGTTGAGCTTGTAGTCCAAATCTTTCACAATTGCTTGTCTGTATTTTATGATGACACATCATAAACAGTTTAACTATTACACTACTGTGTTACTTTTATGGTATCTATGTGCACTGCATGGGTCAATTGCAAATAATTGTTTGAAAAAAAATCATGTACACTGGTGAACCCTTCATTTTCTATATTTCTCCCTAAATATGACTTTATATGTTCATGTCTTATCTGACCTGACTGTATCTCCTCAAAGCTGCTGTGATAAACCTGAGCTGTGCCATTGCTCTGCTCTACTGGAGGCCCCATCCGAGCCAGCTGGCAGTCTTCTTCGTGTTTCCTGCTCTCTGGGGCGTGGCAGATGCTATATGGCAGACGCAAACCAATGGTGAGCTTTTTACCAACCTACCTGCCAACCTACAAGATGCTGCCTATAGAGTCAAGCAAGTTTTGCTGTATTATATTAAATGGGTGACTGCCTATATGAGGCAATCTGATCATACACAGTCAACCCTGTAACAACTAGCCATCTTAACTGAGTCCGTCTGGTCATGGGGACTTGATCTGTTTACATTTCTACTAAAAATGTACATATAACTGTAGCTTTAAATAACTTTGAAATAATATTGTGTCATAATAGTGCACTCAGTAGCAGATGATATGTCTCTCATCAAATGTGGACTCTTCACATTAAAAGTTTGTCCATTTCCATTTCAGCTCTATATGGCATCCTCTTCAGCAAGAACAAGGAGGCAGCATTTGCTAATTACCGCATGTGGGAGTCTCTGGGCTTCGTGATCGCCTTTGCATACAGCACGTTCATCTGTCTGTCCACTAAACTCTACATCCTGATAGGAGTGCTGGTAGTCAACTTGGTGACTTACTTCTGGGTGGAGTACAACGAGTACAAGCATCCGACAGATGTGAAAACAGAGCCAGAAATGGAGGCACCCTCCTTAGAGAAAAAAGAAACCTGTTACGTAACACGCATGTAGGAGAAGACATTTTGATTTCAGGAATAAATCATATATACAAAATTGTCCCCATAGTTGTGAATAAACATGTTTAGTGTCCAGATTTCGCTCTGGACTTGGATGCAGAACAAATGTATCCAATGGAGTTTTCTGAATGTCTGTCGACCACCTACTTACCTGTAACACTGATAGTATTCATATTAAAGGACTTTCCATTAGGAAGCACAGTTCAATTCAGAGGACCTTGGATGGAGAGAAAATGGATTTTTTCACGTGAAACCCCCAAAACAATCAATGCAAAAGTAACCACTGTAAAAAAAAAAAAAAAAAAGAGTTTCATAAAGCACGACAGGTAGTGTTGGTGCTGCACAGCTCCAGGTTCAATGCCCTTGTATTTCTGTCGAGTCCCCACACTGCAGATTTTCTCTTAGAATTCCAGCTTCCTATCGTCTTCTGCAATTGTCCAAAAAGTGCTGGACATCATTGATTGTCAGTATGGCCCTTTGCCAGTGTGGTCTCAGTCTCGATCCTTTCCAAACGCCATTTCGGATGTAATATAAAAACTGGAGAGCATGGTTTGCATTGAATGCTGGTAAGATAACCCAGAGCAACTTACAACTGTCTTACAATCCAAGCAATTGTGGGTTAACGGCCTTGCCCAAGGACCCACCAGTGGCAGCTTGGCATACAGTGGGATATGAACCCTGGTCCACATTTTGCTGGTTTGTATCAGAGTGTAGCTCAGTAGCATTGTGGTAGTGTAGGAAACTGATAATGGAGGTCTAAATAGACACTTAGGAAATCACAGTGTACCAACATGTGGGCTGGACTCTATTCTGGCCTGGCCGTTGCCTGTGTAGTGTTGTCTGTGTGTGTCTCTGAGCATCCCGGTGTGAGTGCGAGAGTGTGTCTCGATACTGTACAGATATAGAAGAACCGGATGGGGTATCTGTTTTTTATATTTGTATATTTTGCGCAATTGTTTCACCACTAGATACTAGATATGTAGCATACTGTGCATGTGTTCATCAGCGCAATTATATTTGTAATGATTAAATGTATCGAACACTCATAGTTAAGGTTGGTGATGTGTTGATGAATGATTATTATTATTAAAATGACTTACTGTTTTTCTATTAGTTGCATAACATTTAATAATGGGTGTCGATAGAAAGTGCCTTTAGACTCGTGGACAAATGCATTCTGTAAATAGAGTTCGGTAACATAGACCACACCATTGTCCTTCTGGTGAATTTAAACCAGTTTGAGGTGACACACATCTACCTTCCCATTTGAAAAACTGATGTTGAATCCAAGATGGTGGTATTCAAATATGGCATGGCCTAACAGGTGTCCCCCTTCCTGCACAGCTTGTGTTTAAATGTGGATCTTCATCTGCCAAATGTTTTCATTTTATAACTTTGTATGAATGCTTTCTTTACTCTTGAGACACCCTGTATAATAAAATGATCCTATATTAAGTCTTGGTCTTCTGGAGAATTATTGATGTTTTTCCCTGCCACTTAAGTTAAACCAATTAAATATTAGTCAAAGACAACACAAGTACGCACAAAATGCAGTTTTTAAATAAAGGTGTTTATTATTAAGGGAAACCTACATGGCCCTGTGTGAAAAAAGTGATGCCCCCTAAACCTAATAACTGGTTGGGCCGTCCTTAGCAGCAACAACTGCAACCAAGCGTTTGTGATAACCTGCAAGAGTCTCTTACAGCGCTGTGGAGGAATTTTGGCCACGTTTCTTTGCAGAATTGTTGTAATTCAGCCACACTGGAGGGTTTCCAAGCATGAACGGCCTTTTTAAGGTCATGCCACAGCAGGATTCAGGTCAGGACTTTGACTAGGCTACTCCAAAGTCCTAATTTTGTTTTTCTTCAGCCATTCATAGCTGGACTTGCTGGTGTGTTTTGGATCATTGTCCTGCTGCAGAACCCAAGTTCGTTTCAGCTTGAGGTCACGAACAGATGGCCGGACATTCTCCTTCAGGATTTTTTGGTAGGCAGCAGAATTCATAGTTCCATTTATCACAGCAAGTCTTCCAGGTCCTGCAGCAGCAAAACAGCCCCAGACCATCACACTACCACCACCATATTTTCATTCTCATATTTATTTCAGATAATGACCCTAAGCACACAAGTCATTCTACCAAAGAATTATTATATAATAATAAAGTTAATGTTTTGGCATGGCTAAGTGAAAGATCTGACCTTAATCCAAGTTGCAGAAGCAGTTCATGTGAAGAAACCCACTGTAGAGCTGTTCTGTGTAGAGGAATTGGCTGAAATTCATCCAAGTCAATATTCAGGACTGATCAACAATTACAAAAATGTTTAGTTGCAGTTATTGGTGCATAAGGGGGTCAAACCAGATACTGAACGCAAAGGTTCACATACATTTGCCACTCAGAGATATGTAATATAGCATAATTGTCCTCAATAAATACATGACCAACTATAATATTTTTCTCATTTGCTTAACTGGGTTCCTTTAGAACTTGTGAAAATGTGATGATGCTTTAGGTCATATTTATGTATAAATATAGAAAATTCTAGAGGGTTCACAAACTTTCAAGCAGCAAGTGGGAGAAATGGGCTGGCGTAAAGATCAGAGCAACTTGGAAAAAGGGCCAAATCGTGGCCAGATGACTGGGTCAGAGCTGTGGGGTCTGTGGAGTGCTTCGACTCAGTAGTAGTGACCAACCACAAACCATGCATGGTATTGGTGCCCAACGTTCTCAATGAGTTCCCTTTCATAACACTGCAGCTATGCAATTGAGTACTGTACCATAACTATAGTAAACCACAGCTCCCTGAGTTACTGAACTATAAAATTATATAAAAATTAAACTTACTTTTAGCACTTTATTTTTAGGAGGCACCAATAAAATGCTAAAACCAAGTTTAAAGTGCACTCGCTACAGCTATTTACAGTCTTGTTTTTTTCATGAAATAAAAAGCTGTAAATCAGCAACAGCAATAGAATGGACTGTGTTGTTGTGGTAAAATCAAACCGAACACGGTTATAGCAGTCTTTAGTTTGGAAAATGCCGTCAGTATTTCCACAGAAAAACGCGTCCGTGCCAAACCTCCTGTACTAGGCGGTGTACAATATGACACCTGTGGTAACTGAATTACAGTGTGGTCAGTATATTTGTTAGTAGCCTACTTAGTATGCAGAGTGCTGCAGCCATCTGGATAATACAATATTAATTATCCTATTCATATAAATAGTTTGTGAATCTAATTTCCCCCCTGCGATTTGGAAACGGAAATGAAATTAAGTCTGAAATTACTTAACTGATTTCTCAATAAACCACCACTAATTCACGTCATATTATCAAGTATCAATGGAAATTATCTTCACTAAATAATAAATATTATTTATAATTTTTGGAAATTGTTGGGTAACAGCTACTTCGCTCCCGAGTTTGAGTGTAAGGAGCAATACTACACACTAGAGGGCAGCAAAATCACTTTAAAAACCCGCTAAATTCATTTTTCAAGTAGTAGGGCAATATGTGTTTCATAACATGTGTTTAGTCTGCTACACAGCGTTGTGAGACAATTTGGGCAACCCTGGTCAAGTTTTGCTGGTTTTCTAACTGAAAATAAGGTAGCAAATCTGTATCTCCAAATTGATTTGTGCATTCAAATGAAACAAAATTCAGCATGTTCAAAGGTTCGGACACCTTCCCAAGACACTCTGCTAGTGCTGTTTTAAGAGCTCAGAATTAACACGGAGTTAAAAATAACATTGTGTCTACAGCACTGCGCGAATGTCTTAGGTCACCATCAGATTTGTTGCATTAGCAATGGTATAATGACCATATGTAATTTCCCAGTCTCTTTATTAGAGTACAACCAGAAAATACAGGACATTTGTATGCAGTATTAAAAAACCTGATCAGGAATGGTCTTTGTGGAAGGGTAGCAGTCAAGAAACCACTTTTTTGTGGAAGGGTAGCAGTCAAGAATCCACTTTTTTGCAAGGGGAACACAGTGAAGACGCTAAGATATGCTAAAGCTCACAAAGACTTGAATGAAGATCGGTGGAAAAGAGTATTATGTGATTGAGTGACAAATCTAAAGAATTTAGTCACTGACGCTCCTTTGGTGGTCCCAATCCATTGATGGACAGGGTACAGTGGAGCCAGTGCATTGTGCAAAAGTAGTGGTCAGTAGCTGTATACCTAAGTATACGTGACAGCCTTTGGAGATAGATACAGAAGGTGTCCTAGATCTTATTTTTAAATATTGATCTGCATTAGCCCTCAGATATGACTTGCTAATACCAAACATGTGCAGGCAGTGAGACTCTCTTTCAAGATGAGTTCTCATCACTAACACTGGAACAGCCCTACCTTGGGTATGGTACTGCCATCTGTTTTATGAGGTTATGGTTTCATTCTTTTGGAGATATAAATATCCTTTTCCTCACTTTGTTATTTCTTCCTGAAAACAGTCGCGTGCTAGTGCTCCCCTGGTGTCTTTCGGCTCCTTCAGAATGCTCCGGCCATGGAGCGTATGGTGCCAACTGGGGCATGGCTTAAAACAGCATGACCCAGAGGAGCAGGAGGAAGGAGTTCGGAACCTTTACTGGAGCACTTCGCCCATCCAACGTCACAATATGAGAAGATTTTAGCATGGCAGAGGCTGAACCACCATCTTATCTGTCATCATTGCACGCCAGGACGGTCTAGCACACAACCTGTGAAGAATAAAGGCTATGTTTGTGTCTGTGGTATACTGCTACAGCCCCAGTCCTCAGCCTGCCTAATGACACCAGGTTCATGGAGAAGTACAAAAAACTCAACTGACAATTGACCTGCTGATCTGTGTGCGCATGTAGAGCTTCAGAGCAGTTACAGTGGTGCTTGAAGTTTATGAACCTTTTAGAATTTTCTATATTTCTGAATAAATATACAGAAATATATAGAAAAGAGAGTCCTATTGAAAATGACAAAATATACTTGGTCATTTATCTATTGAGGAAAACAAGCCAATATTACACATTTTTGAATAGTACAGCTGTCCTGACATTTTCCTTTCAAATTTGCTTGAATAATTCAGAAATCATGGTTTCATCAATGATGGAAAGCAGTCTTGGCCCAAATCCAGCAAAACAGGCTCAAGCCCAAAGACTACCACTACCATGTGGTACCACGCAAGGTACTGGACTATGGACCAGAAGGTCAAAGGTTCAAATCCCACCTTTGCCAATCTGCCACTATTGGGTCCTTGAGTAAGGCCCTTACCCCACAATCGCTTGGACTGTAATAATGTATCAATTGTAAGTCACTCTGGATAAGGGTCTGCTTAATGACATAAATTTAATCATGTTTCATAGATGGAATAATCCTATGCTGGAATGCAGTGCTTTATTTTCTCCAGACATAATACCTCTTATGTAAGTTCTACTTTGGTCTCATTTGTCCACAAAATGGTTTCCAAATGACCTGTCCGTGTGATCTTTAGCAAATATCCATTTTTGCTCAGTTTATTCCTGATGATGGACTCATGAACATTACCATTATCTAATATGAGAGGCCTTTAGTTGCTTAGAAGTTACCTAGTTCCTTTGTGACCTTAAGGACAATTACAGTGGTGCTTGAAAGTTTGGGATCCCTTTAGAATTTTCTATATTTCTGCATAAATATGACCTAAAACATCATCAGATTTTCACACAAGTCCTAAAAGTAGATAGAGAACCCAGTTAAACAAATGAGACCAAAATATTATACGTGGTCATTTATTTATTGAGGAAAAAGATCCAATATTCCATATTAGTGAGTGGCAAAAGTATGTGAACCTTTTTATTTCAGTATCTGCTGTGACCCCCCTGTGCAGCAATAACTGCAGCTAAACGTTTCCTGTAGCTGTTGATCAGTCCTGCACACCAGCTTTGAGGAATTTTAGCCCATTCCTCCGTACAGAACAGCTTCAGCTCTGGGATGTTGGTGGGTTTCCTCACATTAGCTGCTCACTTCAGGTTCTTCCACAACATTTCCATTGGATTAAGGTCAGGACTTTGACTTGGCCATTCCAAATATGAACTTTATTCTCTGTAACCATTCTTTGTTTTTAGAACGACTTGTGTGCTTAGGGTCGTTGTCTTGCTGCATGACCCCCTTCTCTAAGATTCATGGACAGATGTCCTGACTATTTTCCTTTAGAATTCTCTGATATAATTCAGATTCATTGTTCCATCAATGATGGCAAAGCCGTCCTGGCCCAGATGGAGCAAAACAGGCCCAAACATGATACTACCACCACCAATGTTTCACAGATGGCATAAGTTCTTATTGCTGGAATGCAGTGTTTTCCTTTCGCCAAACATAACGCTTTTCTTTTTAACCAAAAAAAGGCATGAAATTGTTTGGCTTTCTCCTTGCAACCCTGCCATGCACACCATTGTTGTTCAGTGTTCTTCTGATGGTGGACTCATGAACATTAACATTAGCCAATGTGAGAGAGGCCCTCAGTTGCTTAGAAGTTACCCTGGGGTCCTTTGTGACCTCGCCAACTATTACACACTTTGCTCTTTGGAGTGATCTTTGTTGGTCCGACCACTCCTGGGGAGGATAACAATGAGTCTTGAATTTCCTCCATTTGTACACAAATCTGTCTGACTGTGGATTGGTGGAGTCCAATCTCTTTAGAGATGGTTTTGTAACCTTTTTCCAGCTTGATGAGCATCAACAACTCTTTTTCTGAGGTCCTCAGAAATCTCCTTGTTCGTGCCATGATTACACTTCCACAAACGTGTTGTGAAGAGCAGACTTTGATAGATCCCTGTTCTTTAAATAAAACAGGGTGCCCACTCACACCTGATTGTCATCCCATTGACTGAAAAACAGCTGACTCTAATTTCACCTTCAAATTAAAAACTGCTAATCCTAGAGGTTCACATACTTTTGCCTCCACTAATTTGTAATAGTGGATCATTTTCCTGGATAAAATAAATGACCAAGTATAATATTTTTGTCTCATTTGTTTAACTGGGTTCTCTTTATCTACGTTTAGGACTTGAGTGTGAAAGTCTGATGATGTTTTTTTTAAGTCATATTTATGCAGAAATATAGAAGTTACAGGTATGTGAGAGCCAGAAATCTTGCTTTTTTTGTGGGTGACCAATCAATACTTATTTTCCACCATAATTTACAATTAAATTCTTTAAAAATCCCACAATGTGATTTTCCTGCATTTTTCCCCTCATTTTGTCTCTCATAGTTGAAGTGTACCTATGATGAAAATTACAGACCTCTCTCATCTCTCTAAGTAGGAGAACTTGCACCATCAGTGGCTGACTAAATACTTTTTTGCCCCACTGTATATAAAATAAAAAGGTGTGCAAACTTTCAGGTACCTCTATATACTAGCAGGGTTTAGTACATTTCATAACAACGAAATACAATCTAGCGTATCTAGACGACCTAGTCCACAAAAATGACCTAACTGTCTGGATGAGTTATGGGAATATTTGGATATGGGCAAAATGACAGCTTGAGGCCTAAATTAAGGCTCAGGAACATGCAACCATGTCACTCTGGTGACCAGTGTGTAGGACTCAGTGGTGGACAGTATTGAAGTAAATGTAATATGTTACTATACTTAAGTATTTTTTTCTTGTATCTTTACTTTACTGAAATATTTCTAATTTGGGTGACTTTTTGCTTTAACTCCACTACATTTCAAAGTGAAATATCTATGTCTTGTGAAATCTGTCATCTGTCAAACATATAAAAACAAAAGAACCGAGAAGCAAGCACACCAATCAGGGTATAGCACACACGTTGTTTTAAACTAGTTTTGACCTGATGAATGACGTTCTGTTCAAAGATTGGTGGGCCAAGAGTGGGACTAGAGTCTTTTCACCTAGAATTGGTTGATTAAGCGAGTCCTGTTACAAAAATGATAATAGGACATTAGAGCCATAATAAATCCTGGTACTTTTGATACTTATGTACATATGAAGGCAAATACTTTGTATTTACTCAAGTGGAGCTCCAAAGGGAGGACATCTACTTTTACTGGAGTAATAATTTACCTTGGGTATCTCTAAGTTAACTGAAATACATTCTTTTTGTACTTCGTCCACCACTGGTGGCACCAAAACCCCCCAATCAGACCTAGTTCTGGCGTCCGGGTATGACCAAGCCATTGAAGTGAAAATCTGGAACAGACACTATTAACAAACGTGATGTTACAGACTTTGTATTTCATTCAGCAAATTTACAGGAAAGCATTGGCACCAGTTCTCTCCAACTTTGTGGAAGTTCCAGTGCACTGGTCTGAACTTGACGATGGTGATCAGACTCAGATCACAGCGGTTTCATCTCGTTTCTGAGCCAAAGGCAATTCCTCGGAACAATTCCAAACAATTCCTGCAACATTATTAATTGCTATTTGTGCTCATGGACACAAACCACCAGTGGTCCTCCGGGGAAGGGAGGGGGAAATGTACTTACGACCAGAAACTTTTATGATGAGACGCGTGTGGGGGAATTCATTCCTGACACTCCCGTTCAACAAGGTAGCTCGGAAAGCTTCCTCGCAGGACTCACTCGATGTAAAGTCTTGTAGTGCAGGAGGGACACAAGGTCATGAGTCAGCTAACACTGTCTAGCGTCCACAAAAAGAAAAGGAGGAAGGAGAACAACACGGGCAGTGCTGTGGCCAAAAATACATTTGCCTCTTTTACTTTTGGGTTCTAGAAATCCCCTGAACAAGCCTAGGCTTTTAAAGTATTCCTGAACATATTCGTATAAACCATTAGAAAGAAGTAATGTTGAATGTTTTAGGGACATCTTTATTTCTTTACAATCATCAAACATATCAGAATACATGATGAATATGCTTCAACTGGCCATATCAAAATAGCAGGCTGTTTTGCTTAATTGCTAATAAACTGTTACCTCACACTTGTCCTTAGTAAATAATGCTATTGTCCTACATGTATTGGCACTTTGGTTTCCGTAGCATTGCTGCAGCAAACTTTTGATTATATTAATCTCCAGTAAGCTTAGCTGTTAGATAATGTTTTGCCTTAGCATACCGGTCGCTACATACCACAAAGTATGATGCATACTGAAAAACATTAGAGGTCATGTACAAATAAGGACTAATGAAATATCTAGTCATAGTTTTAGCAGCATGGATACAAATGAATCAGTCACTTGTTTTACCATATAAAGCAGAAAATGTTCACAAACAGAAGGTGCTAGCTTTGGATAAGTATTTCATGCTAGCTCTGAACAAGCTTTATGGCTCTGGTGCTAATTCCTGCTCTATAAAGTGTCAATCGGAGCAGTTTCAGCTTACAAAATGTTATCATGCAAAAAATAGTTTGAAAACACCAAAATACAGGAGGATATATTAACAAATTGCATATTTTTTTCATATTTTAAATTGCATATTGGAATCTTCAAAACAAGTTAGTGTTAAGGCTATGTCCACACGTACACGGGTATTTTCTAAAACGAGGGTTTTCAAATTCGTTTATAAAAAACATCCCGTCCACACAAGCACTGTTTAAACAAAAAACTTTGTCCACATGAAAACGCAAAAACGCACACAGTTGCTGTCAAGAGCAGAGCCAGACCAGCAGTCCTATGTGCCGGCGAAGCAGCTCACTCAACGACAACAGCAACGTCCTATGCATAGGAACATTTTCTCGCCATTCTTCTTCAACAACCACTTCGTTTTCAAAGCTGTCCCACCAACGAGAGGTCCGACCGGGTCTCGTCCCAAACCGGGACGCTGGGGGCGGGAACTGCTTCGTGGGTGTGATGGATATAGTAGTGACCTCCGTAGCGCTTTCTGACGCCTCTGTTCTTCAGTGTAATGAAAAAGTAATAATTGTACATTTATTTGTAGATTTGTAACAAGTTCGGTCAGCAGTGTTATAGCTGGCACTATTTTGGCTACGTCCGCTATTGCAACAAAATCGCCTCATGTAAACCAAAGGAGATAACGGCGTCACAAGTGGCCCGTTACAAAGCCAAGAACTCCGTTTTCCCCAGTCCACACGACAATGCTGAAAACGGAGTTTCTGAAAATCTTCACCCTGGAAGGAGTTTTGCAAAAAAAGTCCGTTTTCGTGTGGATGAACGGTCAAAACGCAGAGAAAAAGCTACGTTTTTAAAAATACCCGTGTTCGTGTGGACAGGGCCATAGTCTCTGAAAAGAGAGCCAGCTTTAGCCTGGAGCATGCTGACATGATAACATTTTTGGATTGCAATGCAAAGTTCCTAAAGAAAGGGAGTGAATGAGTTTGTATGTAGTGTTGTCAGAGATGCACTTATTTTTCTTTATTATTTAATTTGTTATTTTAATTTATTAATGAATTTAATTTATTATTATTCATTTATTGTAAAGCACTTATTTGCTCTGTTATTTAATGTTATATTTCTGAATAAAGACATGGAAAGTTTTTTTTTTAATCCGATTCATCGATTAATCGAAAAAATAATCCACCGATTAATCGATTATTAAAATAATCATTAGTTGCAGCCCTACATGAGTCATTTGTGCGTTTTCCATATCCTTATTCCTTTGTCCCTAACCCCTGCGAATACAGAGGGATCTCTTTTCACTTTTCATCCACTGTAGTAATGTGTTCATTGTTCTTAAAGTGAAGGTTCCTGGAACAGCATTTCGTCTCTCGTTTGCCAGTTAAATAGACAGTTTTGACCGTTCCATCTGGGTAAATCCTCCTCTTGTACTGGGAGGTATGAATCTCTCGTTGGCCGTTGGCAAACTCCACTGTTTTCTCTCCATTTCTGTGGACCAGCACAATAAGATAGGACACTACAAAAGTGACGCATTTCAATTTACAACTTAATTAGGTTACTACAAAACCAGTCTGTCATATGCCAAAAAAAGTTATCTAACATTAGCTAAACTCAATATTTGTCCACCAGGAAGCTAGAAGAAACAGTTTGGACCTAATTTTAATAATTTATTACAATTTTTATTACACTAATACTCCAATGTTTGGTCTGATTGACTTGTGTTTTTACATCAATGTACAGAATACACAAGATCTCAGTATATCATAACATTACCTGCATCCTAGAGCATCCATAACATTAACCACTGTCAGTTGAAGAAAAATTTCCCAAACCATGTGAATCTTACTTTGACACAAACAAAGTACCTAAAGCCTACCTAAACATTGTTGAAGACCAAGTGCACCCCATCATAACAATGGTATTCCCTTAATGGTAGTGCCTCTTTCAGCAGGGTAATATGCCTTGCCACAATTGTTCAGCACTGGTTTGAGAAACATGACAAAACGTTCAAGGTGTGTCCATGTGTCCAGATCTCATTCCATTAGGAGCATCTGAGGGACGTACTGGACAAACAAGTCTGATCCTTGTAGTTCCCACCTCACAACTTACATTCTTAAAGGATCTGCTGTAAACGTCTTGGTGCCAGATACCACAGATCACCTTCAGAGCTCTTGTGCCTCAATGGGTCACAGCCTTATTAGTGGTTTTAATGTTAGGACTGATCAGTGTACAGCACTGTGCAAAAGTGTTAGGCAACCATTAGATTTATTATTTTAGCAATAGTATAATGATCATATATAGCATATTTGTTGACAACTGGACCCAAGAATTTCAAACTTGGATTTGTAACTCCATAATCCACTTTTCCACTGATCTTCATACCAGTCTTTGTGAGCTTTAGTATATCTTAGACTTTTCACCCTGTTCCCCTTCCAAAAATGTGGTTTCTTGGCTGCTACCCTTCCAAACAGACCGTTCCTGATCAAACTTCTTCGAACCGTTGAAGGATCAACTTGGCATCCCGATGAAGCTGCTATTCCTCAAGTGTAAGTGGAGGTCACACTAATTTCTTGCTACTGTACCTTATAGAAGCTGTATTTTTCCTGATTTTTAATACTGTAGACAAATTTCCTGTATTTTGTGGTTGTATTCTAATAAAGAGACTGGGAAACATATATGGCCATTATGCCATTGCTAAAACAATGGTATATCAACATTGGTAAACCATAAATAATCTCATGACACTCCCCACCAGGTACATGACAAATCTGCCAAGAGGGTTACGGAGTGCCTCTGTACACTAAATGCTCATATGCTTATGTAATCCTGAAATTAGAGATGACTGAGATTGGCTAGTGTTGGGTTTGATAGAATGGAATGCCTTCCAAAGCTCCTGTGGTTTGAAATTAAGACTCTAAGCTGCTGGAATCCCAAAGTCCTGTGGACCTGTGGTTGAACCCTAGGCTGGGCCTGCAACATGAACAGGTGGTGGGGTTACTGAACGCTATGATGGACTGGCGCCCTGACTAGGGTGTTCCTGCGACCAAATTAATTCTGGTATAGGCTCTTGACCCCCTGTGATCTTGCCCTGAATAAGTGGGGTTAAAACTTTGACTTTTAGTGCCTAGCCCCTGAAAAAAGCACTATTCTGGATTCCTGGCCATGAAAGATGAAGAGTAACTATTAATTTGTAACATAATGGCAATTCAAGAATCACCTGACTGGTTGGACTTAGAGCTTACTTGGATAACTTGACAGCAGTTCCATCTGGGAAGAAGCTCTCTTGTCGGCCATCAGGGTACGAGCTCTTGACAGTCCCATCTGGGAAAATGATTTCTCTCGTACCATCAGGATAGCGCTTTTCTGTGGAAAGGCAAAACATGAATGAGACATCATTAATGGGTGGAATAGATGAACTAACTATTTCACACAGAAGTAGTTGCACAACCTTTTTGCTTATTTGGAAACTGCAGAACCTCCAAACCAGACGGGTAAGTGCTGTGAGTCGTTTGAGCATCACTATAATAGTATACCTGCAATGAAAAACACAACGAGTCATCACTCAGACCATGTGAACTGAAAGAGCCAATGGACTGCCTGTGTAAGGTGCAAAAATCATCAAGGTTTTTCCAGGATGATCACAGTCACCGACGGACATATTAATGTGAAATCACTCACGCTGACAAGGGAATAAAAATGCCAGAGCTTCAGGTGATGACATATGGGTTTATGCAGGCATTACTCAATTCAGCAAGTGCGCAGGTTGCACTTAGGTCATATTTCACAAGCCCTTGTTTGTAGAGAAGGGTGTAAACTTTTTATTCTGACTGATTTACAGACATGAGCTGCTTTTATTTTCTGCAGGGGTTTCAAGCCTGCCAAACCTCACTCTTTATTAGTCTGTGAGAATTTATACTGATAATGTAATACATTTATCGAGCACATTACGTTCTGTGAAACAGATCGTTGACTGAAATGGTCATGGTCTGGACATTAACATAGTCACATACTCTTTTAATGCTACTGTAATGTAAATATAAAGGGTATTTAAAACCCCACTGCGTATAAACATTACATAATGCGTCAGAGATACCACTGAAAACACAAGTGATTGCTGAGTGACTGATACGACTGATACTTTTGCTCGATGGAAGCCAAAAATGCATGGAAGACCAGCCAGATGAAACAGAGACTCAGCAAGTGAATGTGAACCAGTTATATAGTTATAGGTCAGAGAGAATATACAGGGAGTAAGGGGGACACACAAAGGAGTGCTACTTACAATAGGACAGGTACATACACCTGCGAACACCATTTACAAAAACAACTTGCACAAAAAAGTCCCTAAACACATCAACCGAGTTAGAAAAGACTCTATTCCAAATGCGAGCTAACCAGCAACCGAGCACACGACCAGTCCGGTACTTACTTTCAGTCAGGTTGAGGTGACCAGCTGTTTATAGCCATAACATCAGGAGTTATATCTCAGGCCACAATAATCTCAAAAACAAAACGGTCTACACACATGAACTAGTCCACAGTCCAGTACCTTAACCTCTAAGCCACCACAGTCCTATGAAGCTACATTTAGTCAATTATCAGACATTCTTACCCAGAGCGACTGGTCGGGACATATCCCCATCATAAAATGAAGAGCACCCGTGGAGCCCAATAACATTAACTAATAACTAATATAATTCCTGTGCTGGTCATAAGAGTTTTACCATTCAAACAACTGGAGATTAAGGGCCATGCTCAAGGACCCAACCGCAGCAGCTTGGCATTACAGAGGTGGGATTTGAACCGCTAGCACTTTGGTCCACAGTATAATACTTTAACCGTTGCTCCACCACTGTCCCAATAGTCTTACTGTCACAGATAATAGTCTCTGCAGCAGACATCTGAGAGTTAAAAACGTGGTGTCATGGTTAATAGTCAGTCTGGATTAGATTGTATCATGACTGTTCCTTGTCACATCTATTACAACTAATGAGTCATTTGAAGACTGAGGTCAGAAAACCGGTGAATTCAGGTGTAGCTCCTGCTTGGTCAATACAAGAAGCTCATAGTGCAATGTGTGTAGAACTGAACCTTCTAGAGCAGAGTGAGGCTCCTGGTCTTTGTCATGTAACATGCACAGACCCAGCCCCAATCCCGGGAAGCACCGAGACTCAGGACACACTCCTGGTCGTAATCCAGTGACACAGAAAAGCATACAGAGGGTTACAACCCAAACTTTAAGCTTTCAGTGAACAGTCCACAGGTACCAGGAAACCCACACTGCTGGGTCTGAGGTGGGGATTAACTCAGAGAGGGTCAGCATTTAGGATCCAATGTTTTACTGACTAAGCCACTCGATCCCTGTCTCAGGCACAGAAAGCTGTTGGTTGAAGAGTCACGGATAAAATTGACATTTCAGGTATCTCTGGCTCTCAAACCACACATTGTTGTACTGAATACAGTAGTATCTCGGTTCTCGTCATTAATTCGTTCCAGAAGGCTTATCGAGACCCGAAAATGACAAGTACAGAGAAAGTTTTTGCCATAAGGAATAATGTAAATTGAATGAATCCATTCCAGAGCCCCAGAAGATCCACACTGTATACAGTGGTGCTTGAAAGCTTGTGAACCCTTTAGAATTTTCTATATTTCTACATAAATATGACCTAATACATCATCAGATTTCATCTGATTCATCTGATTTCCTAAAAGTAGATAAAGAGAAACCAGTTAAACAAATGAGACAAAATATTATATTTGGTCATTCATTTATTGAGGAAAATGATCCAATATTACATATCAGTGAGTGGCAAAAGTATGTGACCCTTTGCTTTCAGTATCTGGTGTGACCCCCCTGTGCAGCAATAACTGCAGCTAAACGTTTCCTGTAGCTGTTGATCAGTCCTGCACACCGGCTTGGAGGAATTTTAGCCCATTCCTCCGTACAGAACAGCTTCAGCTCTGGGATGTTGTGGGTTTCCTCACATTAGTCTGCTCACTTTCAGGTCCTTCCACAACATTCCATTGGATTAAAGGACAGGACCTTTACTTGGGCCCATTCCAAAACATGAACTTTATCCTTCTTTAACCATTCTTTGGTAGAACGGCTTGTGTGCTTAGGGTCGCTGTCTCGCTGCATGACCCACCTTCTCTTGAGATTCAGTTCATGGACAGATGTCCTGACATTTTCCTTTAGAATTCTCTGATAGCATTCAGAACTAATTTTTCCATCAACAATGGCAAGCCATCCTAGCAGCAAAACAGGCCCAAACCATGATGTTTCACAGATGGGATAAGGTTCTTATGCTGGAATGTGTTTGTGGAAGTGTTTTCCTTTCTCCAAACATAACGCTTTTCTTTTAAGCCAAAAAGTTCTATTTTGGTCTCATCCTTCCACAAAACATTGTTCCAATAGCCTTCTGGCTTGTCCACGTGATCTTTAGCAAAAAATACAGTACTGTAAAAAAAAAACCCCAAAAAAACATGACAAACACAGTGATCTCACAGAGATCCTCAGATATCTGAGGGCTCTTGTGAACCTGAATCACTGTGTACTGAATCGTGACTTGTGATTCATGAATCGAGTTTTGGCTGAAATGAATCACACGGCTCGACTCATACAAGTAAGTTTAAGCAAGTGCGCCGAGTACAGAGCAAACGAAGAGAGCCGAGACAAGTTTTCTAGTCAGAAAGGGTCGAGAACCGAATTCGACAAGTTCCAAGGTGGTCGAGAACCGAGGTACCACTGTGTATGCCATGCTGTTATAAGTGAATACTATTAATACGTTCAAACATGAGTTTCTCAGTGACCTTCCAAACAACCCAGCAATTTGCATCAACATGCTTTCTGAAGGACGCTAGAATTTCTTGTGATTGCTGAACAGGAGGTATTTAAGAAATCTTGCCTCCCTCCCCTCAGGACATTCAGTACATACCACTGTCCCATCAGGCAGAATGCGCTTCACATCTCCATTGAAGAACGTCACAGTGACGGATTTCTGGTCTGCACTGATCTCCTTTTTAGTTCCGTTACGGAAAACAATAACCCGCGACCCATCAGAGAGAAGCTGTTCCACCTGCAGGAACCAATCTTAAAGTTATATAGAGATTTCATAACAGGAATAAGAAATCATATTGTATATATTCTTACCTTACCATCTGGGTATCGAATTTCCTCCGTAACTACAACCTGACTGGCTTTAAGTGCTTCTTGTGTCTTACTGCTCTTTATGCCACAATGAACCTGAAATCAGACATAACACATTAACGGGTCAGTGGAAGAAATATATTTCTTTTCAAATGAAATAAGCATCAGAATGGGGAAGAAACTTGGTTTAAGTGACTTTGAACATGGCAAGGTTGTTGAGTATTTCAGAAACTGCTGATCTACTGGGATTTTCACACATAGCCATCTTTAGAAGTTACAGAGAATGATCCAAAAAGAGAAACTATCCAGTGAGGGCAGTTCTCTGGGTAAAATGCCTTGTTGATGCCAGGGATCAAAGAAGATTGGGTAGACTGATTGGAGCTGACAGAAAGGCAACAGTAACTCAAATAACCAGTCATTACAACTGAGGTATGTAGAAGAGCATCTCTGAATGCACAACTTGTCGAACGTTGAAGCACATGGTCTATAGCAGCAGCAGATCACACCGGGTGAAACTCCTGCCAGCTAACAACAGGAATCGGGGGCTGCAATTCACCCAATAGAAGATTTGAAAAGTTCCCTGGTCTGATATGTCTCGGTTTCTACTGTGACATCCGGATGGTCGGGTCAGAATTTGGAATAAACAACATGAAACCATGGATCCATCCTGCCTTGTACCAACAATTCACGCTGCTGGTGGTGTAATGGTATTGGGGATATTTTTCTTGGCACACTTTGGGCCCCTTAATACCAATGGAGCATTGTTTAAACACCACAGCCTACCTGAGTATTTTTGCTGACCGTGTTCATCCCTTTATGAGCCCAGTGTACCAGCTTCTGAAGGCTACTTCCAGCAGGATGACGCACCATGTCACAAAGTTTTAAGTAGAACTTTTAGTGAGAAATGCGCTTAAATGTTGATGAGGAAGCAGGTTTGCTGGACAGGGATTACGCATAGTCTTAGCCTAAATAATGAGAGTCTGTGTAATGTAGAAGGGTTTACCTTTCCTCCACAATCACTGTTTGGAACTCGGTCACTGTCCTCTGCACTATAAGAGGCCATGGAAGTTCTTGACTTGAATGAGTCTCTTCCTTATAAAAAATAAACACCATCGAAATGATTAAACCATAAAGTCAATTTGAGGAAACAATATATTAAATGCAGTGGAATATACCGTTAGAAGTAAAGGAACCTCTGAACCTTCGGGCACAAACAATTATGATATTTATTGAATACAGTGTTAAAGCTTTCACATTCCAGGCTCAGAAATTGTATATGGACCATGTGGATTTTTCCACAATGTCTGATTTGTAGGTATGGGTTGTAGAGGTGCCCTGCACATCCTTAAGGCATATAAGGCTCTTTTTGATATATTTGATCTCACAGTCGTCTAGGACAGTGGTTCCCAACCTCTTTCCTTGGAGCCCCCCCATAGTATCTAAGAGTTTGCCACCGAAATTGGCCACCGTCCTGATTCCTCCGTCGACCCACCCCATCACAACAGACCCAAAAGAAGTAAATTTATGCTTGCAAATCTTATTGGCAAACTTAATTAACATAGAATTATAAGCTTTTCTAACCCCCCCCCCCCCCATGTCATTTTGGCTCTCCTTTTCCCTCTATTTCTCAGACAAGCTAAACTTGAGCTAAAAATCAACATAAGATGAGCATTTTTTCTTTTAACATCCCATCAGAGTAGATTTAATTTGCTTAATTATGAGTGTAATAAGTCTTAATCAACCTATCATATACAAGTCTTTTTTATTCACTCCTTTCAGTGAAAATATCTTAGGGATGTATGCAATGTCGTATGCAAATTGATTTTGACAAACTCAGAGCATCCAGAGCAGACAAGCATCCCACACCCTGGTGATTTTTGGGTTTTCAGATTGGGAACCATGGTTGGTAGGAGAAACTACAGAGATGTTCAGACCTCTTTTGTGATTTTCTATTGTCCTGATTGGGCCTGTCACAATGTGGAAAAGTTAAAAACTGCTTGACTTGAATATTTACAATATTCACAACTATAACCACTTACCACAGACCCGTATTACAGAATACACTGTGACCAAATAGAACTCATCTTATCTACAGATTAGATACTTAGATACAAATCCTCACTTACTCCTGATTCCTTTCTGCTCCGTAGTTTCCTCAGAATGGTACATTGTGTGGTCGTCTTGTCTATGGGAAAGCAAAAACAAAACGTGTCAAAATGTTTGTTTCGTGTCTTCTGAGCATTGAAGCAGTAGCACTCATTAGGATATACTGTGTGAGTATGCATCTATTCATTCTGCAGATCATGCTGTAAAACGTTTCCGCTTGAATCAGATTTGAGCTTCTCCTCTTATTAATAACTGATTTGTTGTAATCCAACGGCACAGGCAGTAATTATTTACAACAAGTTAATTCACTGAGTGAAATGCCATGAATTAATTTCTGGAATCTCACATGAGCTTTCAACACTGTATTGCACTTGTATTACGTAACAGGACCATCAGGATTTGACACTGCTTTACTTAATAAAGTTAAAAGAAACATATTATTGATTACTTAATAATAAAACACATCAGTATTAACTTCAGTGTAACAAATGAGTAAGTATTAATATGCTAGAGGAATTCATGGAGGAGATGAACAGAGGAGAGGAGTTCATGATTACAGGTGAAGCTTATTAGCAAAGGACCTACCAACTCCATAAAGATTCTTCTTTTTCTTGGCCAAGATTGATCACTTTTAAGGTTGTTCCCATGAGAGAAAATTCAGTAAATCTGACACACTCATTTGTGCTTGGCACCGCTACTCAGGGACAGAGATTTTGTATGGCTTGAGGATTTGCCATATCCCCACCATATGTCCCTGAATGTCATTGAGCCAGATGATCCAGCATATAGCTGCACCTAAAAGTCTAAGAGAATTTTAAATACAGAGCATGAACCACGCCTAAAAGGAAGTGAGATATTTTTGGATTTTGTGTGTTTTGACACGTCTCCTTTTAGGCAGTTCATCTGATTCATTTAGGTGCTATGAAACTCACAACTGAAGGCAATTTCCTTGTGTACACACATAGCTGACAAATAAAACAAATTATTATTATTATTATCATCATCATCATCATCATCATCATCATCATCATCATCATTATTATTATTATTATTAACATATCTAATTATTCATAATAATATCACTTATTATATTATTAATAATATTATCGTCATCATCTCCATCTTCTATATTATCTATATTATTATTCTTATTATTAATAATATAATCACCATCATCACCATCTTCTATATTATTTATATTATTATCTATATTATTATTATTATTATTATTTTTATTATTATTATTATTATTATTATTATTATTATTATTAATATAATCACCATCATCACCATCTTCTATATTATTTATATTATCTATATTATCTATATTATTATTATTTTTTTATTTATTATTATTATTATTATTATTATTATTATTAATATAATCTCCATCTTCACCATCTTTTATATTATTTATATTATCTGTATTATTTTTATTATTTTTATTTATTTTTATTATTATTATCATCATCATCATCATCATCATTATTATTATTATTAACTTATCTAATTATTCATAATAATATCACTTATTATATTATTAATAATATTATCGTCATCATCTCCATTATTATAATTATCTATATTATCTATTATTGTTGTTGTTCAAATATTATAATATTATTAATAATACTACAACTTATATTATGAATATAATCATTATCATCTCTGTTATTATTATTATTATTATTATTATTATTATTAATATTATTATTATTCACTTACTATATTATTATTAACGTATTATAATATGAATAACATCATCAATATTATTAACTAATTATAATATGAATAATATCATCATCAACTTTATTATTGTTATTATTGTTATTATATTCACTTGTGATATCAATAATAATCATAATAATATCACTTATATTAATAATAATATAATCACCATCATCTCTATTATCATTATTATCTATATTATTATTCAGTTATTATTATTCAGTTATTATTATTATTAATATAATCACCATCATCACCATATTCTATATTATTTATATTATTATCTATATTATCTATATTATTATTATTATTTTTTTTATTATTATTATTAATATAATCTCCATCTTCACCATATTTTATATTATTTATATTATTATCTATATTATTATTATTATTATTATTTTGATTTATTATTATTATTATTATTATTATTATTATTATTATTATTATTAATTAATTAATTAATTAATTAATTAATTAATTAATTAATTAATTTATTTATTTATTTATTTATTTATTATTATTATTAATTAATTAATTAATTAATTTATTTATTTATTTTATTATTATTATTATTATTATTATTATTATTATTATTATTATTATTATTATTTTCCCATGTTAAGTGTGGTACACTCCTGTTAACTAGCTGACTGAAAAAAACCATTTCACATTTCAAATTATGCTTTGGTCATTTTCTAAATTCAGTGAGTGAGTGAGTGAGTGAGTGCATGTGTGTGCATATGCACTGTGATTGATTGGTGCTGGACCTTGAACCCTGTGCTGCTGGTTAGGTCCAGGCGACCTTGAATTGGATGAAGCGTGTATGAAAATGACGGAATGATTTTCTAATGATTTTCTAAATGACAAGAACTCAACTCAACCTCACATGGAACAAACGTTTTTTACTCATTTAAAACATACAATATAAAACACTGGGGAAATAAAACCAGAACATGAAACAGGGCATGCGCAAAAGCTTGATCTTTTGAAATTAGTTCAGTACTTCTTGATGCATGCTCAAGAAAATGCCAGAAGTTGAATCTGTTCATCTGGACATAGACTTTGTCGGAGAAACGTTTCGTCACTCATCTAAGTGACTTCTTCAGTCTCAGCAGTTGGAAAACTTCCCCAATCTTATATACAGCACCTTTGCATAACGACTGGTACCAGCACCACTGCATAACAATGGGACCGGTGATCAGTTTAATATGCAGATTGACATAGCCATTAACGACAATGGCCACGTGTGCCATCCACACAGGATTGAGGAAGGGCGAAACGGATGGCACGACATAGAAGGTCATCAGGTCAGGACTCTGCGGTTTACACCCACCTACAGGCCAGTGGCCACTCTTTCAAGGATGAAGACATGCAGATCCTTGATAGGGAGGAACGATGGTTTGAACGCGGAGTAAAAGAAGCCATTTTTGTAAAAAGGGAAC
>JAJAGP010004898.1:0-41105 GCA_025084515.1 Ancistrus triradiatus | reverse complement strand
ACATACTTTTGCCACTCACTAATATGTAATAGTGGATTCATTTTCCTCAATAAATAAATGACCAAGTATAATATTTTTGTCTCATTTGTTTAACTGGGTTCTCTTTATCTACTTTTGATGTTGTTTTAGGTCATTTATAAATTCAGAAATATAGAAAATTGTAAAGGGTTTACAAACTTTCAAAGACCACTGTAAATTAATAGCAAAAATTTTGTAGTATTCCAAGGTTTTGCAGATAAATGAACCAAGGCAACATTACAGTGCAGGGATCAGGACTCACCATTTCTAGTCAGAGTTTATATGAGAATGAGATTTCACACAAATCAGTGACAACATATTAGTCTTACACAACGTTATCAACATATGGCCTTGGAAAAATAACTGTTCAAAAGTGCTTCATGAATAATGTAGGTTTAATAAGTGCATGTGTGGATTATTCTAAAGGCACTACCACCTCAGATCTGACTCTGAAAATGAAAAGGAAAAAAAAAACAAAAACAAACTAAACTAGTCATAAACCACTGAAGAAATATTTACCACTGACAAATGAAATACATTCATGTACTGGATGTTAGAGGGGTGCTACTGTATTATGACGTCACTGAAAGTAGGCAAGGTTTTAAATATAGATGAATGAGATAAGAAGTTTCCAATAGGAAATGATGGAAATGGGCTCCTCCTAAACGAATCATTTTTCAGAACAAGGTACATTCAGTTAAGAAGATTTAACTGTACGTGCATAGTTGATAGCATGTTAGGTTAAATGTCCTGAGATAAATGGCAGTGTATCCCATACATTAAACCTAAAACACAATGTTACAAAACCACACAGTAAAGGTGAAAAGACAAGCAGTAATCAAATGCAGTGTTATTTTTTATTCTCAGTGGTTACAACACTGTTGATTCCTGATGCACAGGTAGAATGCGCTGTCTGTTGCATACAAGTGCATTTTTGGATTATTGTAAAGGCAGTTCCATCACAATACATGATATTACTCTTAAGAGATTCTTCTTAAATACAATAAACTGCCGAACTACGTGGACAGCTAAAGGAGCCATGTCTAAGATATGTACGTTTAAATAACATTTAATCGTTAGTCTGATAAGTTTTAATAAAAAATACTATTTACAAGCCAGTGACAGTAACAGATGATGTGATCTTCACATTTATTAGCTAGTCTTACTATTAATGGGGAAAAAGATCATAATAGCATAATTTGCCTTCATTTCAAATTCCACAAGCCACGACAGGCTCAAGGAGCGGTCTAAACTGAATTATCAATAAAGAACCAAACCGCCCAATACAAGTATAAACTTAAACACAGCTCCTTTAACCTGCAACTACCTCGGAGAGGAAAACTGACATGATTCCTTTTACTTCCAGATGACTAGGTGAATTAAACATGGATCCAGTTAGAACTGTATATTGTACATCACATCCACACATTCATTAAGTCCATACATTCAAACTACAACACAACTATTCATGGAACAACAGAAACTCAGCAAATAAATAAAGTCACATTGAACATATGGCTGCTAAAATGTGAACTGTAATGTTCATGAACAAAAATAAGCTTGAGGTAGTTCAAATTCTACTCAAACTGATCCTGCTCCATCCAATGTCGACCTATAGAACAAGCTTCTGTGCTTATTTGGATTTATTTCTAATCTACAGCAGATATGTAATTCCACCGGCTTTAAAGAGCTCTTTAAAATCAGAAATGACAAAAAAATAAAAACTGCATTTCTTTAACAAAGCAGCAACTGGCAAAAACCTCCATTCTCAGTGATATGTATGCCCATGCATCCTTCATCAACATCCTGAGTACAATGCCACACACACTGATCCAGCACATTCCTGTCAAATGTACAGTACTTTTGTAGTGCAATTTGCCAGCGCATAACGCAACTTATATGTTTAATACCACACAGACACACAGTCATATCAGAATATTATGACCACTCCATGTTTCTACACAGTTTACAGTCTGCAGTCCATCTGTTTCTCTGCACCAGCACTGCAGTGACACGGATGTGATGGTGGTGTTAGGGTGTGTGTTCTGCTGGTATGAGTGGATCAGAGTTTTAAAGCATTGTGTCCACTCTAGTAGACACTCCTACCTACTTGGTCTACCTTGTAGATGTAAAGTCAGATACAGGAGATCATCTGTTGGCTCAACATTTTTGCTAGGTTAACAATTTTCAGTCCAGCAGTGTCACACGGGTGTTTAAAAACTCCAGCAGCACTGCTGTGTCTGATTTACTCGTACCAGCACAACACATACAACACCACCATCACCACCCCAGTGTCACTGCAGTGCTGAGAATGGTCCTCCACCCAAATAGTACCTGATCCGTGGTGGCCCTGACCATTGAAGAATAAATATGCAGAGAAACAGATGTGCAAAGTAAATACAAAACTACAAAGTGCCCTTAATTAAACAGAGCTGATATAATGGACAGAGAGTGTAGAAACAAGGAGTGGGCATTTTATTCTGACATGACTGTATAACAGTGCCTGCCATTATTGACTTTCTTCAAACACTAAAAATATAAAAACCTTTAAAGCATCTAAAATTTGCCCTTCATTTCACAAAAATAAACAATTAGCTAAAGTGATAAACAAGTGTAGAAATAGTGCATACAAAAATGAAAGCATCTTTGTGGATTTAAAAATAAAATAAAATAAAAAAAATCACCAACTCGTTTCATTGCAGGACAGCATTTCAAGTATCAGAGAACTACCTATAACACTATACACACACTGGTGTGAAAGTATGAAAATGTGTGTTATGGGTTTTAAAAAGATAACTATTGTCTTTATGCGGCTGTTAAAGCTGAAGGCCCAAACGGAAGGCAGAATATTCCGAAGAAACACCATTCATATGGTTGCCAGTACTTGCCAATCTACTTGACGGTATGTAATTATAATACTAATGCAGCTGCTTTAAAATGAATCATGAGGCTGCTTTCACACTGCAAGATTTGGGAGTGGTATTCCATTTTTCTGCTGAAATCTGACTTAGGCTAGGCTGTTTATATGATGTTTGTAAAATAAATACGTATCACATGCATCATACTTTGTTACACACTATGTGATTTAATTTACAGCGTATATCACATGCTCATCACTATCTTACTGTATATGTTATGGTGCAAATGTCTTGGGTCACCATTAGTTTAGATATATCATTGTTTCAGCAACGATAGAACGACTACATATAATTGTTTCTCAGTCTCTTGATCAGGATACAATACAGGACATTTGTATGCAGCATTTACAAACTGAAAAAGTCAGAGAAAACATCTTCTATAGGCTACAGTGGCAAGTATTTAGTGCGACTTACACTTGAGTAATAGCAGCATCTGGCATATTCACTGGGATGCCAAGTTGAACTTGCAACAGTCTATAAAGGCTTGATCAGGAATGGTCTTTGACAAATCCAAGTTTGAAATTTTTGGGTCCAATATCATTGCTGAAACAACAAATGGTGGTCTAAGACTTTCGCACAGTACTGTATATTTTTCAAGTAACGTGTCATTACAAATACCGTATAGTACTGTATAGTGGCATGTGGCTACACGTTAAATTTAATTCCATTAGGGATCTTATTCCTAGTTTGATATCATATGAAGTGCAGAACAAATCATTTGGGAAATGGCAGCATTTGACTTTGATTTTTTTTCTCTCCAATGGATAAGGAGCAGACCAAAAAAATCCTATTATTCAATACTCCCAATGCTACATCTTTTAAGATACAATTAAACAGCTAGTTCTTAATTATTTGACCCCTTCAATTTCTACATTGATAGAAATATGATAAACGTTAAGTTGGACTGATGTAGAAGCAGCACAAAGACGTATCCTGTTATTCAAATTCAGGTCATGATCCGGTACATACTGGATTTCAATACCAGAGATGAAAAATGAAAATACCCATTCTTATCCCTATCTATGTGCTCATGAAATACACATTTGATTAAAAGGATCAGACTTGAGTTAATTTTACCTGCAGTGTGAACGTAGCCTATCCTAATCTCACTATTAGATCAACTGAATGGACTAGAATATATAGGTCTTGCAAGTAAGCCAAAAACGAAAATTATTTCTCTGTCAAACTCATGCAGCCTCATGGAATAACCAATATACACTAATGAGCCAAAATATTGTGACCACTCACAGACTGAATAACTTTAATAAATAAATAATCAATGTCAGGTCAGCATCAAGGGCTACATCCCCGACAGAACCAAGGTTACAACAGCTCTCTTCAAACACACTCACACTGGGGCAGTTTAGAGAGACCAATTAACCTAAGGCGTCTTTGCAATGTGGGAGGAAACCGGAGAGCCTGGAGAAAACCGACATGAACATGGACAGAACATGCAACATGTACACATGTGGAGTCCAATGTCAAGACTGAACCAGGGATCTCTGGAGCTGTGAAAAGACAGCACTACCCACTTGCGCCATTGTGCTACCCATAACATGATCTTGTCTGTGTACGTGAAAGTCTGGGATATATTGCTTGTTTATTTGGTTTATTTAACGTTGCTTTCAGCATCCATGGCCAATTAACAGCAGACACAAAGTTATGTCGAAACTAGTCATACATACTCATAAGGGCCAATGTAGCTCTATCACTTACCCTAATGCATGTCTTTGGACTGTGGGAAGATACCGGAGCAACCAGAGTAAACCCGCGCAGAGTCCAAGGTCGGGATCGAACTGGGGATGCCTAGGATATATTAGTTCGTAAGTTGTAAGTAAACAGTCAGTTCTCGTAGTTAGATGTGGGAGAAATAGGCAGTGGTGAGTACCTGTGATATGCTCCAAAGAAGGACAAACCACAAACCACCAGCATCATGTTGCCCACCCAATGCCCATCAATACACAAGGGCAAAGGAGAATACACTGTGTGGTCCAAACCAACATAAAAAATATGGTGGCACAAAAAAATTTGTAATGAAGGATCACACAGTGAATCAGTGTACAGTGGTCAGTGCATTTTGGCAGAGTATGAGGTTGCATAGCCACATGCCAGGCAGAGTGCCAACCATGCTAACGTTTGTTCACCACCAAAAGCACCTACAATGGGCACGCAAGTGTCAGAACTGGGCCTTGGAGCGTTTGAAGCAGGTTGCCTGGTCAGATGAGTTCCAAAAGTCGAATTTAACGAGTCGAGTTATTAACACATTAACCAGAGTACCTGGAGTACACCCACACGGACACAGGGAGGACATGTAAACGCCCCACAAGCAAAGTTTGAGGGCAGGATTGAACCGGGATCTCTGGAGCTCCACTAAGACAAACCAGTGGAAGGAAGAGCAATGTTTGCTGATTCTCTAGGACTAAGTATTCATGTGCCACCTACCTACACTGTAGACCAGGTGGTCATAAAGTTTTGGCTCATCTGTGTATGTATCTATAAAATAGCTTTAGTATCATGAATTAATATTTGCTGTAACAAAATTGTGCAAACGTGAAAACAAATGTTCTGTTCAAGAACAGTACAAAACCAAAAATAAATAAATAACTATACTACACTACTATAAGTTTATACACTATTTAACATTTTACATCCACGATTTTAATGTTCAAAATACTATCATGAAGCTTGTTTCCAGATATATTTCTCAAACTGGGGGGAAAAAAAAAAAACCTAACCACACATCCACTCAGAAAAATATATTCACAATTTAGTCTTTACACTCAGCAACAACGCTGTTAGACGGAAAGAGCTGAGTGAGCATATTAAACATACCCACATTCACTAGTTGGGGCTTGCTGGAGCTTCTTGCTAAAATGTAATGTAGAAGAAAAAAAAAAGAAAAAAAGATATTTGCACTATATTTTTCCAAAGAAAGCCAAAAATTGCCAACCTACATACTCACGCCACATTTATATACACATCGCCTTTGCAGGATTCTCTTACTTGAAAATATAAAAATAGAAAGAAAAACACCTATAAGGTTGCGGCATTAAGAAAGCAAAAATGATTGGCCTAAATCTGATACCATGCAACACAGAGCGTGGCCTCAGGTGAAGGTGATAGTCATCTGCAGCAGCTCAACGCTCCGGCTGCAGCCTCCAGGCTGCTGTCTGTGTCTGACGTTATGGTGGGCTCTGTAGACATAGAGGACACATCGTTGGTGGAGGAGGAAGTGGAGGCCTGAGGTGAGCCATTCACTACTGCTGCACCTGTGCTATGAGAAACACACCTCTGTCAGGCATAAAACTCATTATCATCAACACTGTATGACTTGTATCACAACTTTCCCATTTATGTTTTAACTGTGTTTGGAAGCTATGGTCATTATTTAGATTCTACTTGAGTGTAGGTCTGAATATTATGCACTAGGGGCCTCATTCATGAAACGTGAGCCAAACGAATTTGCGTGTAAATCGTTCGTATAACTTTTTTTTTTTTTGTTTCATGAATGGCTGCATTCGTGGAAATGTTCATAGTCTCAAAATGTCCTTTACAAAGATTTATGTAAAATGTACACCTGCTCCTGACCACGTGCAATGTGCCTGATGTCCGAAAGTATCAAATGACATGACCGCACTTTAAAGAATTATAAAATACAGTGGTACCTCGGTTCTTGTTAAGTCGTTCCAGAAGGCTTGTCGAGAACCAAACACGATGAGAACTGGGCAAATTTGTCCAATGAGGAATAGTGTAAATTGATTTAATCCGTTCCAGACCCCCAGAAAATCCTCACTGTATAGGCATTATATGCATTAATGGAGTTGTACTGTACAGGTGCTCCCTGATTAACGATGGGGATATGTTACGACAAATCCATCATAAGTTAAATGTGTCATGAACTTAGGAGTTTAACGAGTGTTTGGTGCATCATAGTGGAGACAAGGCTGAAGTTGGCTTCTTATTCGCATTTTCCTGTCCTCCATAAATGACTGCAGTTACACTATAGCGCCTGTAGATGGAGATTCCGCCTTAGGTAAGCTAATGTTTAAAACACTTACATTAACCTACAGATGGTTAAAATCATCAACACAACTCTTATTTTAAAAAAAGTGTTGAAAAACATCATATAATTAGTGAGTAATGGATAAAAGTAAAAAATAAAAGCAAAACTCCACACTCGCGTCACGCGCCATCATGGTCACGTTCTGATTGCACCTACCTGCAGCTAGTTTCTGTTCATTACCTGCACTATTTATACAGCTTGCAATTCACTTTTATTTTGCAAACTATTAGGGTTTCGCACCACGTTTGGTGGTTTTCTTTCATTCGTCGATTTAGTTCGCTAGTCACGGTGTTTCCTATTGTTGTTGTTTGATCTACTCGGTCTGGTCTCAAGCTCAAGCTCACTCAAGCTGCTTCCGTCATCAGCTCCAGCCCCATCATACCCAGGCTACTTAATGCTGATGTGCATACTTCACATTTTATTGAACTATGACTCCATCACTTTACGTTCATTCTTAGATTTATCATCTACGCCACCCAGGGAGGTTGGGTCCCTTTTTGAGTCTTGGTCCTTCCTCATAACACAAAGGGAGTTTTTCCTTGCCACTGTCGCCCTAGGCTTGCTCAATTTGGAATTGGACGTAGTTATTAGGAGATAATCTAAACTTGTAAAGTTGCTTTGAAACAATGCTCCATTGTAAAAAGCGCTATACAAATAGATCTGACTTGACTTGACTTGGTCTCTCTCCTGGTTCCTTTTGCCCTGGTTTGGTTTTCCAGTCTTCAGCCTGTTTGGTAGGTTTCTTTCTTTTTCATCCTCGTAGTGTTGCTCATTTCCTCACGCGTCTCCGTCATTTTTGCATCGGGTATCTTATGCTTTGTTACTTAGCGATTTTAGTGACTGTAAGTTGTGTTCCATTTCTTCAATAAACCCCTTTTAAGTTTAAACGGCTTTCTGCAGACTTCTCGCCTTACTGCCTCGGCACTACTGAATCGTGAATCAGGAATCGTGAATCAAGATTCGACTGAAAGGCAAGGGCACCGAGTACCGAGCAAACGATGAGAACAGAGACAAATTTTTCTAGTCAAATGCTTCGAATTCAACGAGGTCCGAGGTGGTAGATAACAAAGGTACTTAAAAAATAAAAGTATACAAAATTACACTCAACAAGCACTCTCTGTCCTCATATAGCCTGTTATTCAGAGAAACGTCCAATAGCCTGTACAAGTAAATTGTTTGCCAAGTTATTTTGTTACATATGTGGCCATTTATTTCATTTGGATATTTCACAGTGGAAATGGCTGATCTTGCACTGTTGCTGTATTCAGCATACAGAGCTCTGCAGGGAGAACATGGTTTTAGAGGAGTGTTAGAGGTTATTAGCTGAGAGTGGCGACTGACTGGTTGGTCGCCTTTGTCTACCGTGACCCATTATTTTTCATTTATGCAACATTTTAGAGCCAGAAAAGAATAAAGCAGATCCCATGCTTTTCCTGTACCTGTAAAGGTGCTGCCCATGCTTGAGATTGCTGACAGATCAGGAATTTCCCAACCCTCAATGAGCCTCATCATCCCAGGAGTTTTAGATTGCATAATCCGTCTAATGTCTAGCTACATCAAGTTGCCTTACAATGCACAAACAACAACTGGACATCAAACACAATGTGTGTCATTGCAAACTTCCCAAACGTTATTGGGGCTATCGACTGTACACATGTTCGCACCAAGACACCATGTAATGATAGCATGTACAGTACAGTGTAATGATTTGCATGTACAGTACTGTAAAAGTCTTAGGTATTCTATATTCTTCAGTTTATATTCTGCTTATTCTTTATTTAAGTTCTACAATTACAGACTGTAGTTCTTCTGTTTCTCTACATACTTCATTTGACCCCTTTACTCTCTTCTCTGATGGTCAAGACCTCAACAGAACCATTACAGATCAGGTAGTATTTGGGTGCTGTATCATTCTCAGCACTGCAATGACACCGTTGCAGTGACTGTGGTCTATTAGTGTGTATGGCATTGAGTAGACAGTGCAGTGCTGTTAGAGTTTTAAACCACCTTAGCGTCACTGCTGGACTACCAGCCAAAAATGTCCAGCCACCAGTATCCTGTAGGCAGCATCCTCTGAGCACTGATGAAGGATTAGAGGATGACCAACACAAACAAACAACAACGGATGAGTTACTTTACAGCTACAAGGTGAAGCAATAAGGTGAATGTCTCCAATGAAGCAGACATTGAGTGAACAGCGTTTTAAAACTCCAGCAGCACTGCTGTGTCTGATCCACTCATATCAGTGCAACACACACGAACACACCACCACCACATCAGTGTCACTGCAGTCCTGAGAATGATCCACCACCCAAATATTACCAAATATTATCTCCACAGAACCACTTGATCTGTGGTGGTTCTGTGGAGATCCTGACCATCATGACTGCACCACTGCTCATACCAGCAACACCATAGTCAAATTCGCAGATGATACTACCATTCTAGGACTCATCTCCGGAGACGACGAGACAGCCTACCGGGACGAAGTGGAACGGCTGTCATTATGGTGCACAGACAACAATCTACGTCTGAACACATCAAAGACGAAGGAGCTGGTCATTGATTTCAGAAAGGTTAGAAAAGAAATCCAACCTTTAACCATCAACGGGAACTGTGTAGAAAGAGTCACAAATTTTCGCTTCCTGGGTATTCATATCGAACAGGACCTAACCTGGGGTGTGAACATCAAGGAACTCACAAAGAGGGCACATCAGAGACTCTACTTTCTGAGGATTCTCAGAAAAGCACAACATTAATCAGAGGACTGCTGGTGTCCTTCTATCGTTCCACATAGAGAGCATCCTCACTCAGGGACTCTGTGTGTGGTCTCCAGCTGCACAGCAGCACACAAAAAAGACTACTACATAGGATTGTGAGGTCTGCGGAAAAGATCGTTGGGTGTTCTCTACCAACCCTGGAGGATCTACACAGCTTCGTTTGTCTTCAGAGAGCCCACAAAATTATTATGGATGTTTCTCACCCCGGTCACCAACTATTGCAGCTACTACCATCAGGTAGACGTTACAGTTCAATTAAAACAAGGACCAACCGGCTCAGGAATAGCTTTTACCCCACAGCAGTTTCGGGCTCTAAAATAAGTCACTATAACTCTATTTAATCTGTTTTTTTTTTTTGTTTTTTTGTTTTTTTTTTTTTAATAAAATATGGGACTGTGAAACATTTACATTTTTCTACATTTTCAATGTTACTAGGGAAATGTGCAATTTCTTTATTTATTCATTTTTTTTTGTGCAATCTGTGTGTGCTGTGTTTTTTTTTGGTTTTTTTATCATTGTGTTTTTAAACTTTTTTTTTTAAATATTTTTCTAAACGGTTTCTTTTGTGAAGGATATTTTCTGTAATTTTTCTTTCTATTTTTTTTCTTTTCTTGTCTGTTTACAACAACACCGCAAAGTAGGGCACCTTAATTTCGTTATACCCGGTATAATGACAATAAAGATATTCTGATTCTGATTCGACAACAGATTGTGGGGAACTAACTGAGTATGTAGAGAAACACATGGACCACACTCTGTAATTGTAGAACTACAAAGTGAGATGACCACTAAAACTTAAAGAATAAGCGGAACATAAATTGAAAAATATAGAATGCCAAATACTTTTGCACAGTACTGTATAAACAGGAAGGACTACCGGTCAATTTTTAATAGATCTGTGATGCGAAATGTTACCTTCTGAATGTTTGAATAGTCTGCTATAAGAGATGGCTGACTCATCAGTATGCAACCTTAAGGGCTAGAATATTAAAGGTTTATTCATATAGCCTACATGTAATTTGCTGTCAAGCCACTTTTTAAGACCTGAAACACCACTGTGGATGACACAAAAGGTGTTGATTTGAATGCACTTCATTTAATAAAAATTATTTTTCCCTTTTGCTTGTTTTGGAACATTTTTTGGAAGATTTCTTTGCTGTGGTTCTTCAGTCCAACGGCTTCCTTATATGGTGGTCATTTGTTATTTGTGGGTGTGGACTATGTTAATTGCACACTAATTGTAAATGAACATGCATGCACACCCAATTTGCGAACCATTTGTATTCATTAACATGTACAAATTCTACTAATAAATCTGGTGTTTACGCAGCAGTCCTGAATCTGGTGGAAAGTTTTCAGGAAGATCCATTTTTACTCCTAATTTATTCACCGTTTGCTCATGTTTTCATTTTCATTAATAAGGCCATAGGTGTCTAGGAGCAGTCCTATTTTGTTTTTAAGATTTCAACATTTAAAGGAATGTTTCAATGTTGGCTCCTTCAGCACACTTGTTGCTACTGCTTTGTTGAAGGGTGCTAATCGGGACTTCTTAATTGAACATGCACCAACCTACCCAGTCTGAAATGGCAGCTTCATTTTCGTGGCTGCTCAGGTTGTGTTCCAGTACTAAATATTATGGTTACAGTTACTTGCCATTAGGCATTTAGCTGGCGGATTAGAGCACACCATCAAACTTGACCAGTCTGTTCAAGAACAAAAATAGAATTTTTATATATTGGCAGGATGAGCGAAATCAGCTTTTCCTTCTGACTAATGAGGGTAAAGTTTATAAAAGCTTCACCTGGAGGGTGCTACAATCCCAAAAAAAAAACCCAAAAAAAACAAACAAACAAAAAAAAAGTTGAAAAACTTGCTGTATTCCTTACATTTACTTTTATTTCATTGCGGACAGTATGATCCTGAGATATTTCATGTTTTTTTCTGGGCGTTTTCATTTTAATTTGTAATAAATAAACATCCATTCCTGCATTTCAGGCCTGAAACACATTATAAGTTGAGACAGAGGGTAATTTAGCGTTAGTAATTGAGGAGGGAAAGTAAATAAAAAAAAAATAATAATAATAATAATTCGTTTTCAAACAGGTGGTGTTAACAGATTGTAATCATGACTATAATCATAACCTGGAGCACAGCATCCGTTTCTTCCCAAAGAGATCTAGAATACAGATTCGTTTGACCACAATACATGTTTCCACTATGTGATGGTCCATCCCAGATGCCTCCGAGCCCAAAGAAGCAGATGCCATTTCTGGACATGTTTAACAAGGCTGCTTTTTTGGACAGCAAAGTTTTAAGTGGCATTTGTGGATGTAACTCTGTATTGTAATGGTTATGTCATCTATTAATGACAGTTGCATTCAGTAGTTCCCTCTGTCTGAAGAATCTGAGATCACAGTAGTTCAGTTTAGGCTTATGGCCTCGCCCTTTACGAGCTGAAATTCCTACAGATGCCCATCTTTGCTCCTGAAAGACTTTTGTGAGTACTGCTTTTGTACCAAATCATGATTACAATCACCTGTTAACATCGCCAGTTGGAAATCACCCTTTTTTTCTTTCATTTCTCACCTTATTACTAGCCCCAATTTGCACCACTCCAACTTTTTTTTTGGAATGCGATGCAGGTCAGTTGTCAAAAAAAAAAAAAAATTTTGGGTTCATACTGTCTGCAATGCAGTCAAAGTATATTTAAGAGACACTGTATTTTTTTTTTTCGCATTTTCCACACTGTCCCAACCTGATTTGGGGTTGTACATTCAGTTGTGCTAGCCCCTCACCACAGACACTCGAGTACTTTACATTACAATAACATACTAACACTCATCTTTAACACTATAAATCTCATTTTTAGGAGAAACTACTTGAACTAACCTAGAGGAGGTGGCTGGCCACGGATCACACCATTCTTTGTTCTATCCTCCCAGTCCAGCACTTCCTTATAAATCAACTCTGATGCAGAAAGATAGACATAAAAAATGAGTTAGTTTAAAAAAAAGAAAAAAGAAAAAGTTAGATAAACCAACACATCACAGAAGCAGGCAAGTAGAAGTTGCCAAATCACACTTTTTCCATACGAGTCAAATCCAATAGCTATCCTTCTAAATTAAGTAACATGCTTAAGTTATTTAAACATGCATGATGGGGTCCATTAACACAGTTCAGGTGACTTCATCAGATAGGCTTTTTGGCTGAATGTGCACGAGGCATATGATATACACCCTGAACTTTCCTCTGCATCAGATTTCATACTATAACGTTTAAAGGTGATAGAAGAAATAGAGACTGCACAACCTTTCCATTCCTCCACTGTGTGATCCCTTTCATCCAGCTGTTTGTCTGCAATTACTGGAATAGGCTGGAGAGAGAAAAAACAAATATTAAACAGGAAATCACCATTTAAAAAAAGTTTAAACTGAGAAAATGTTATTACATTTTTTTTGTCCCACAATCAAAAATAGATGGACCTTATCCATCATTTTATGCTGAATTTGAATCAGATTTTAAACTCAGGAATGGTTTTTATGTGCCAGAGCAGGAATTAAATTTTATTCATAAAGCAGGCTGCTACTACACATAAAATATGTACAGATTTGCTTCTAAAATGTACAAGTATCCATATTTTCCTCTACTTGAGCTACCTTCTCATCACCAGATCGTCACTCAGTGACATTTGTTTGGCGTCTCTGCCATAGGTGATTACAGATTGCAAGGTACTGGCCCGATCACATATGATAACTGAGGATATTTAATAAAATTGTGGGATTTGGATATTATACTACTTCAATACACAAAGGCACAACTTTTCAGCACTGAGGACACTGCAGCAGAGACATTTACACTGAGTTGTAGCCCGTACCTGACTGGGACCTGAGCTCATGCGTGGACAGTGTTTGTATGTCCCATCATGTCCAGTCAGGTTTCTGTAGGCCCATGGTGGCTCATTTATATTGAATATTTATTTAAATTGCTGAAAAGCACCAGTACACACTTTCAGCGGCCACTTTACTAAATACACCTTGATAGTACCGAGTTGGATCCCTTTTGCCTTCAAAACTGCCTTATATCTCCATAGATTCAACAAGGTGCTGGAAACATTCATCACAGATATTGGCCCACATTGACATGATAGCATCACACAGTTGCTGCACATTTGTCAGCTGCACATGCATGATGAAAATCTCCTGGTCCATCACATCCCAACAGTGCTCTGCTGGATTGAGATCTGGTGACTGTGAAGGCCATTTGAGCACAGTGACTCGTTATGGTCAGGGAACTAGTTTGAGATGATTT
This sequence comes from Ancistrus triradiatus, assembly GCA_025084515.1. Taxonomy (NCBI): domain Eukaryota; kingdom Metazoa; phylum Chordata; class Actinopteri; order Siluriformes; family Loricariidae; genus Ancistrus; species Ancistrus triradiatus. The sequence goes on along the minus strand of JAJAGP010004898.1, from coordinate 27,018 downwards.
GAGCTTTGTGACATGGAAGATGGATACGTTGTGGTCATTAAAGGATTAACATGGTCAGCAGCAAAACTCAGATAGGCTGTGGCATTTAAACAATGCTCAACTTCTTCTTCTTTCGGCTTCTCCCTTTATCAAGGGTCGCCACAGCGAGTTAAACGTTTCCACCTCACCCTGTCCTCCACGTCCTCTACTCTCACCCCAACTCTCTGCATATCTTCATTCACCACAACCAAATAACTCTTTGGTCTTCCTCTCCGTCTCTTGCCTGGCAGCTCCATCTCCAACATCCTCCTACCAATATATCCACTATCCCTCCTTTGCACATGTCCAAACCATCTCAGTCTTCCCTCTCGAATTTTGTCTCCCAATTTTCCAACCTGTGCTGTCCCTCTGATAATCTCATTCCTAATCCTGTCCATCCTAGACACTCCTAAAGAGAACCTCAACATCTTAAGTTCTGCCACCTCCAGCTCTGCTTCCTGTCTCTTTGTCAGTGCTCAACTACCAACAGAAAATATACCACACACCCCTACACCCCCACCACTAACCTGAACAAAGGCAGGATGGATCCAAGGTTTACTACAAACTCTGAACCTACCATCCAAATGTCGCAGCAAAAACCAAGACTCAGCATACTAGGCAACAGTTTTCCAATCTCCTGTCGCCTAATTTAATGAGGCCATGTGCATTGTAGCCTCAGTTGTCTGTTCTTAGCTGACAAGATATATACAAAATAATGAAAAGTTGCAAAAATATATAAATATCAAGGCCGTAACAAGCAGCTATACTACTTTGTTGAATCCTGATTGTCCTGAATGGTTTGCGGTGGTTTACTGGACTCATTCAAGAAGCAGTTTGAGAGGGATGAAGATGGAGATGTAATAACCAGATCTACAGTCTGCCCTCCAGAGCCATTAAATTTCAACCGGTCTTCATCTATGGTGACCTGGTGAAGAACAGGTGTCTCATATCTGCTACTTCACTCACTGTCACGCACAGCATTCACTGAATTTGCACAGGATACCTGCAATTACACCCTGATGAATCTCCCACCATATTCAAGACTTGCCACCAGACTTGATGGGTTGAATGTTTCTAAAAAATAAATCTGCCTGGATGTAGGAAATATGGTGAAATTTAACTCATATGAGCATTTTTCATTGCTCAGGGGTCTGGGTTTTGTGCTTCATACACCAAGTTACACACTGGTCTTTGACACAAATGATTCCAAACAGCAGGTCAGCTATGGATATCAGTTTTAGTGGCTGTACTCGAAAGCATTTAGTGTTTACTATCCTGCAAAGCATCCACTTATTGCTGGCAGTAAGGTCTTTGTTGAGAAAACTGTTCTTGTTTAAACTGTTTATCCACATTTGCTGTCATGACTTTTGAGACTGTTCAACTTCAAACATCAAGTAACTTTCCAGATCATACATGTCAAATCAATGTCCTTCAAGTAATGTTTTCTTGTTGGAATTACACAGTCTTATGGTAACACTTAAGTACTCAGAGTTAAGTCTTAATACAGACTTAGTACTGAGAAGAATACTGTGTATGTGTATGTAGTACTAACCGCCTCTACCTCGGCTGGGTCATACCACACATTAATGTAGGGGTGCTGTAGAGCTTCATCTACTGAGATGCGTTTGGAAGCATCTATCACTAACATTTTGGACAGTAGGTCTCGAGCCTGACTCGCTGAAACACAGTAGCATAGAGATATATACAGTCAGTCATGGATGCATTTCTCCTCCTTACCTTTACAATAAGTAAGTCAGTTACACTGGTAGACCTGCAGGAACTCAATACCACCTAATAATATTAATAGTTGTGCTTTAAAAACACTTTCTATATGACAATAACTTCTGTTAAACCATTTTACCTTTGAGTTTGTTGTGTTCTGAGTCAGCTGGAAAGAGGACATCAGGGAAAAGCTTTTCAAAGCTGTATCCGGCATAGCGAGGCCGGTTCTCCACATATGTCCTTACTGACTGATTAAGTTTCATCAAGAACTCTTGAGATGGGGTGCCGAGTTGCTCAATAACTTTGTTCCATTGATCAATATCTTGAAATTGGGTTAAGAACAAAACAATGCATTGCTCTCAGGAAAGAATAGGATGGTTAAACCAATGAGCTGGGAACAGCGAGAACGTGCTTTCTACACACAGAAATGACTACATACAAATGGCCATGTGACATGATCACATATTTCCTGCCTCTACTGCCAAACGATTGTAATTTAAGTTTTCAATTAATCTGTGTGGTTTGTGAGAGACCAAAGTTAAGATACCTAACATTTCTGTAGTTGTCATTATTTAGTTTGTTTTACCATCAGAACTCATTATAGCTACACAGAAGCTAACGTGTTGTGTAAAGCACAGAATGGCACAAGATGAATGACAGGTAAGGATACGATCGGTACCGGGAAACAACACACTACCTCTGACCATTTCAGCCATGATACAGCCAACAGACCAGACATCGACTGAAAAATGAAATGAAAATGAAATTAGCATGCGACACATAACTAGAAACAGACAGACAGACCTACCGTATTTTTCGGACCATAAGGCGCACTTAAAATCCTTTAATTTTCTCAAAAATCGACAGAGTGCCTTAAAATGCGGTGCGTCTAATGTATGAATTAATTCTGGTTGTGTTTTCTGACCTCGAACCGACGCTCATACAAATACACGGCGCTCATAAATCTGTCAAAATGTTTTAGCACTTCCTTGGTAAGTTACGAAGCTTACGGCCACCGTAGTGCGCAGCATCACGGAGTAATACGATCTGTGCTTCAACGTTAGGGTACGTGCATTCATTCATTCATTCTCAAAGTGGATTTCAAACACAACGCTATCAGTCACGCAGTACAACATGGACATAGAGCAGTTGCGAGAGAATTCAACATTAACGAATTACGGAAGTGGAGGAAGCAAGAAGACGCCCTGCGCCAGGTAAAGACCAAACTGAGTTTCCGAGGGAACTTAAGAGTTTTGTTTCATTTCATGCGCCTTATAACCCGGTGCGCTTTACGTATGAAAATATACCCGTTAGCAGCCGATCGTTGATATTGCGTCTTATAAGCCGGTGCCCTTTATAGCCCGAAAAATACGGTAAGTCACATAGAAAGGAAATGATAGGAGGGAAAGCAAGGATAAAAATAATGAACATGCAAGTGCTGTCAGCATGTAGTTTTGACCAAAAAGTAACTTCATGAAACTAGCAATGGAACAAAATGGATAAACCTGAAACACTTCCTTCAAACGAGTCAAAAAATAAAGACATAAATTCAAATCCTTTAACCAAATTTATGACCCACATAAAACTAGTCTAAATTTACCCACATTGAAAAGTACAGCATACTTCAGATAGTGAAAGAATAGCTCTATCTATGTAATAAATCCTCTACGCTTCAACAGATATGCTCTTAGTGGGACTACATTCACAGTGATCCTGCCAGTTAAACATCTGAGACACCAGAAACCAGTCCTAAACATATCTACACCTCATAAACACCCTATACACATGGGCCTAGTCTGCTTGACCTCCAGTGGAAAATCACAGTCAGAAAAGAGCAACATAACTAACAGGTATAGAATTAGGTCATCAATATCACACTTTCAAGTGGACTTATACTTACAACAAATGAATGTTAGTTTTACATTAATTATTGAGGAAATCTCAATGCTACTTCAATAAAATATTATTTTAAAAAAAAAAGATTAATTGCAGACAGATTGAGAACATGGCATATAAATCTTTGCCTCTAAAAATACTTCTTCATAGACGATAAAGCATGCAAGGATACAGTCTCTTCCAGGAAAAAGGATTTTGTGACGAACCATTTCTGCCAAAATACAGCCCACAGACCAAATGTCCACTATGTGTTTGAAGCAGCAGGAAAGAGAAGATGGTTAAAAAGAAAATTAGTGCAAAGTAGTAGCAGTTAGTTGTTATGAGCTTTCATCATACATTTTTTGTAAAAACCTAAACATTGTCTTTCAGATGAGTCTTCGCTAGCCAAATTTTCAGCAAATCTGCACAGCATAACAATCTAATAAAACTGTCAAACTAAACAAGCAACAGAGTGACCTATCAAAGCATGAAATGACACAGGCAAGGTGAGAATGAGCTCTGCACTTAAGCATGTGCAAGATGTGCCAGTTAGCCTTCAGTAGCTTGTCAGCGGCACTGACCGTTGGCTTGATATCCCATTCCCAGGATAACTTCAGGGGCTCTGTAGTAGCGGGTCACCACATATGGTGTCATCAGCAAACCAGTGGCCGCCGTCCTGGCTAAGCCAAAGTCCAGGATCTTTAAAGTACAGTCCGACTTTACCACAATGTTACTGGGTTTCAGGTCCTGCAGGGTTAAATATAAACACAATGGATAATATATTAATATAAATAACTCAGTGATGATATATTTACATTTAGTGGACAGTATTTCTCTATGCTGATCGTATAAAAGTGGTCTTTAAAACACATACTCGCTGTGCTATCTGAGGTCATAACACCAATCCACAAGATAAAATGCATATCAGGCTGTTTGAGGGTATAATAATTATGGGGAGACATTATTAGAGAGGTGTTTTTCATTTAAAGCTGTTTACTTTGCAATCGCAGTGCTTCCCACGTCTAAAATAAACATGAGTATTGTAGTTTGAGTAATGCTGGGGATGCATTCTGAGAAAGTTATATTACATACACCCACCGATCACTTCATTAGGAACACTATACTAATACTGGATAGGGCTCTCAAACAGCCTTGGTTCTTCCTGGCTTGGATTAAACAAGATGAGGAAAACATTCCTTTAAGATTCTGCTCCATGTTGACATGATTGAAGATTTAATTTAATACTTTGAATCATCTGTCCTAGCACATCCCAAACTTTTTCAATTGGATTCAGATCCGGTGACTGGGAGGGGCACTGAAGAACACTGAACTGTCATGTTCATGAAACCAGTTTGAGACAACTTCTACTTTGTGGCATGCTACATTATTCATGTTGGAGTGGCCAGGTGGGTCAGTTGTTGCCGTGAAGATGCACCTGGTCAGCAACAATGCTCAAATACGCTGTGGCACTGAAGTCATGTTTGATTATTAGCAGGACCAAAAGTGTGCCAATAAAACATTTCAATCATGCTTACACCAACTCCACCAACCTGGACTGCTGACACAAGACACCCTGGTGGATGGATTTGTGTTGTTGGTGCCAAATTCTGACCCCATATTCCATGTTCCTCAGCAGAAATCAAGATTCATCAGAGCAGGCGGTGTTTTTCCAGTGTTTATCTCTTTCAGCTTTGGTGCTACTGTGGCCACTGCAGCCTTTCTGTTATTGGCTGACTCAGTTGTTATCTGAGTTACTGTAGCCTTTCTCTCAGCTCGAACCAATCAGACCATTCTGCATTAACGTCTCTCATCAACAAGGTGCTTCCGTCCTCAGAACTGAAGCTCATTGGATTTTTTTCTTTATTGCACCATTTGACTAAACTCTAGATACTGTTGTGCATAAATTCCAGGAGATCAGCAGATACAGAAATACTCAGACTAGCCCATCTGGCATCAACAACAGTGGCAAGGTCATAATAAACAAGATCTTCATTTTTCCTAATTCTGATGGTTGACATGAATAGTACCTGAAGCTTATGTCGCATTTGCACTGACGCCACATGGTTGGCTGATTAGGTAATTATGAGTACACATGTCTGTAAATTTTACTGACATCTTCTGTAGAATGAATAACTCAAATAGTGTTACTTGGTCAGTAGGATGTTGATGTGTACTGAACTGGGCCCAGTTTTTTCCAACGAGGGAGGGTGTTTAACATGATGTGCACACTACCAGTTAATGAGTTGTCTTTATTCTGAATTGGAACTTGTTTATGCAAACTCCAAATCTTTCACAATTTCACGAATATTTATTTTCTCCCTCATAAAACTCTAAGGATTGTCTGACTGTTTTATTATTGTATTTCCTGATATCTTTTGGACTTAAATGTGCTTAAGTGATTTCTTCAATTCTGTTACCTATTTACATTGCCTGATGAATGGGGACGACAGGATGACCTTGCAATGACATAATCAATTCGTCCTATGTATTATATAAAAAGCCTTAATGACGATGAAATAATTAAGTATCAACATACTATTGATCCATTCTGTGTGATCTTGTGATATAGAGGAGAAGTGTTCACTCAGGACAGATCACTTCCCTCCTTTATGCTCTCAGCACGTTCCTGCCTCTCCAGCGCAATGCAGTCAGCAGCAGCAGCAGCAGCAAACACCAGCAGCAGCAGACAGGACGAGCTCGAGCTTATTGTATTACTCTTGGAGGATGCTGCCCCTCCCCCCTCCCTTATCTTAACCGATTATTAAGCTTTTTGCCCTCTTTGCAAGGCTGGATCTGTATGACAGTGTTTCCTTTTTAGCAATAGAGCACAGACCCTGTGGATGATCCCTGCCGCGTGGAGGTGTTTAATTCCACACAGCATCTGGTACAGCAGATAGGACAGCCGCTCGTGGTCCAGCTCCATCTGAATTACTTGGCAAAGGTTGGCATCCATCAGCTCCATTACAAGGTAACTGTCGGCGGGTTGGTAGGGAGGGAGAGGGAGTGGCAAAAGAGGGCAGAATGGGGGGAGGGGTGCAAGAGACAAGAAACAAGGGAGGGTGTGTAGGGGGAGGTAGAGAGAAAGAGAGGTTTGGGGTTGATTGGGCAATGATCCATATTTTCTTCCACCATTAGAGGTTTCACACAATATCTGTTTCACTGCATACTCACACATCTTGGAATTCTTCAAATGTTTTTTGAGGTGTAAAAACATTTAATAGGCCAATAATCTGGAAATACAAACATAACTAGGCTTCAGCATCAACTAAATGCAAAAACACAAGAAATTCTGACTTTACATAACATAGGAGTAACATGCCTGTGTAACTAAGTAAGAATTATTGTCCTTGTTAATAAGCCTGTATAACACTTACATTTTTATGGTTGACACACTTCATCAGCACCAGCTCTCTGTATGCCCGTTTGGCATGTGTCTGATTCTGAAAAGGCCGGCTAAGTTTCTTAATAGCCACATGCCTTTCAAGCTGCTGGTCATACGATGAACTACATAGGGAAAAGAACGAGGGTCAAACAAAAAGATTTAGTTACTGAGCTGTGTTGTACCGCAGTGTAACTGCTGATGGATTTTTAAGTGTAAGCACATACCAGACTATTCCCTGTGCTCCCGATCCAATCGGCCTTAGGTTCTGATAGCGCTTCAGAACTGTAAATGTTGAATCCCCCACATCTATACTGTAGAATTCCTTGTCCTTTTTGTTTTTATTCATGGTGATGTCCAGGCAAGCTGATAACTGAGCATTCATACAGTACACTCTATGGATCCAGAATATAAACAATGAAAAACTGGGATGTAGATATTGAGTCTAATGTAATATAATATAAGCTTTAGTAAAAGGCATATCCAAACTTCATACATTATAAATGCAACTCTGTTTAATGAGAGCCTCCTGACAGAGTCACAGATTACTAGCGAATAGCTTGGAGTGCGTGTTTTATTAGACAAGATACAGCAGAATAAAACAGCACATAATGGTACTGAACTGCATTTCTGCTTCAGGCATTTTGTCAATGTAATCTTAACTGGGCCTAGCACACAGCAAAATCTTTAATAGTCTAAACTGTAAATAAATTGACATGCTTCTAATAACAACCTTAAATATTACCTTATTACATCCAATTATCCAACAGCTTTTTAATAACAACAGAAACAGAGGAAAATACAAGCCAGAACAGCAAAGAAACCTTTTTCTACAAAACCCATTTCCTAACATTCACAAACAGGTTAACACAATCCTCTACTTATAACTGTATGTATTCTCTCAGCTGTACCAAACAAACAACAGTGACTGAAGATCTTAAGTTGGGTTCAGTTTCCCAAGAGCAAAGTTAAGTTTGGATTGTTTTTACTAGTAATGATGCTGGATTCAGTGGTAAGAGCCACTCGGCAGTTCCTGAGAGCCTCGGTTCAAATTCTGGATGGGGCTTGACTTCAGGGGACTCGGGCGAGGGTCAGGTGGTACATTTACAGAACCCTGCAATGGACATTTACCCCGATCAAAGTGTACAGCTGCCTGCTCCCAGGGAATTCTGGGTGGGAATTCAACCCTCAGCTTTAGGTGATAAAATGGAACCATTTTGCTTTGCTATACTATACTATACTATACTATTTACCTGTGATCTTTGGGGAACTTAAGCCTGATTACTTGAAAGCTCATGCTTAAAATAAAATGAGCAATGTAACTTCATTGGGAAATTAAACACCCTGTAAACATGCACTAGAAAGAAAATGGGCTTAAATGAGAAATTCATCTGCATAAGACCGAACCTGAGAAACTTCACATACACAACAGATGTAAAGAAGAAATTAACTAAGCAATGTTTTGGACAAACAAAGATATATACTGACTGTTTCCTAAAATATCAGTTGTAAGTTAAAATGGTGAGTAAATGACAGCAATAGCAGTAGCAATCTAGCTGATCTGGAAGTGCTTAACCTTGTCCAATCTACTTCACACAATATGAACACAGTTTCTCAACAAGCCTCATACAACCATACAACCACATACATATTTCACTGCTTCACATACATCACATACCCAGACGCCAGAATAAAAAAATCAATGACAGCCCTATTTAAAAAAACACACACCACCCTACTAAAGAGAATGGGTTTTCACACATCATTAGCCTATCTTGATGCGGTATCTGAAGGATTACTCTCAAGCTAGCAGGTGCAAAGCAGCCTCTTCAGTGCAGCGGAGCAGGGCCATGAGCAGTTCGATAAATCAATATTGTCCTGTTTTATTGTTGGGACTGTTAGTGAGAGGGAAAGAAGCAACCTGGACACTCCATTCTCTCGTCCAAGACTTGGATCGTATGCATTATTCCGATCTCTGCATCTCTGATCTGCCTAGGCTGAAGCATGGCACATGTAAGGTACACTTTCTTCTACTGCCTGGCATCAAATTGAATTCTAAGGGACAATGAGCAGACTGTCAGCTAGCCTAGCCGGCCCGAGACCACACTGTATTCACTACAAGCCGCATTCATATGCGACCTTTTGCGCATGCACTCGATTATTATACAGAACACGTTCCAGCGCATGTGAAAGATTGTTATATTAAGCGGGTCGGCAGAGTCAGCTGTGTGTATGCAAACACCCTCCCCCACAAGCAAACAATGCCGCCTTTAAAGCACAGACCGCTCGCTTACCTGCTGCCGCTTCCACTCGCTTTATCTCCTCCTCTCTTACCGTCAGCACTCCGCGCCAATAAAACGTTTAACTCTACTGCTTTAGTTGTTCGGCTGGATAAAACATAACCTGCGCGCCTATACACACATACTCACACTCACACACGCTCACACACATACACCGCTTCCTCACACTGACAGGCCTCGCATGCACCGCACGCGACATTGTGCACTACGTCACCATGTCTCCACGTTTCCGCGGCATCACGCGCTGCTCAAACTCAGCCAACCACACGCAGCGATCTCAACCACTCCTGTCAATCATATTAACACTGGTACAACATAAATAAACAAACACGTTTTATAATAATAATAATAATAATAATAATAATAATAACAATAATAATAAAATGGTTGTTAAGACGAAGATAATAAGCTAATCAGTCATCACCATATCACCATATTTTAGCATAAATGCTGTAACGATGATTATTGTTTTATTTTTATAATTTTTTTTTAATAGGTAAAAGGACTGGCGTCCTGTCCTAATCAGAATCACTGCTGGGTTCCGACACCTGAGCATCTACAATATATAATAAATATCAATAATTATTATATTCAAAATTACATTGTAACAGTAACAGCAACAACAGTAATGGTATTCATTTATGTTTAAAGGAGTTGTAATTTCAACATAATTACGTTCTAGATTATCTACGATGACAGTTCCAGTAACTGAGTGGGCAGAGTCGGTTGCAGAAAGTTACCCTTAGGGCAGTTTCTAAGGGTTTGGGTTCAAATCTGCACAAACATGGAGAATGGGTGGTGCATTTACAGAAGCCTGTGATGGACTTATTCCCTGCCAGGGTGTACATCTGCCTGCACCCACTGAACTCTGAGTTAGGCTCCAGACAATCCCCTCTGACCCTGACCTGGATAAGTGGGGGTAAAACAGAAATAGGATGATCTAGGAGGATTATTTGTGCTAAACATTTTTTTTGACCTTACACATGATTGATGATACTACTAATACAATTAATACTGGTAATGATAAAGATAAGAAAAGTATAACAATGATGAAGTCAAGTATTATTATTATTATTATTATTAGTAGTAGTAGTAGTAGTAGGAGGAGGAGGAGGAGGAGGAGGAGGAGGAGGAGGAGGAGGAGGATAATTCTGTAATGTGGGCTATAAACATATAATGCAATAGTGTCCGTTATTCCTCAGTACCAGTGTTAGCAAGTGAGATCAGATATTCTCCACTTGATGCCTTCTTCCTCTGACCTGACTGATCCAATTGAGTTCTTATAGTTCAGTCTAACTATAGAGCCAGTAAGTACAGCAGCAATCAGTCAACAACCACTCTACAGAATGTAGACATGGATATACTTGTATCTTACAACATAAGACTACATGACTCTGTGTTTTCAGAAACAGTGAGGACTAAGCAGTTGAAAGTTTTGTTTACCTATCTGGGTTCTTGGTAACAGAAGATAAACGAAGCAGCGAGCAGGAGGACAAACTCATGTAGGTCTGCTCTATGACATCATCTAAAGATCTAACAGTCATGGCATGCAACAAGGTAACATGATTTTAAAATTAATTATATATCTGAGTGAGATTTGAAGCTGTGTAAAGTCATATTTGAATATTGTGTCATGTTGCTTAGTGTGTCTAATGTCTCTCTGTTGGTATCTGTTAAAGTTTAGTTAGATGCATTCTTCATAAGGAACACACTTATTAGATTGTTTGCAAAATTTATTTGAGGATGGTGTTGTCCCTATGTCTGACAAGCAATAGCCCCCCCACAAAAAAATGCATTAACGCCACATTATGCAGCCGTAATCACATTTCATTTACAAACTAGAAATCTAAGCTGGATATTCTTGTCATATTTATACATAAAAACATTTATATGTATAAATATTATTTATTTTTTTGTCTTCAAACAGAAATATCTTGTCAGGGACTGGAACTCATGTACTGCATGTAGTACTATGATATTTTAGCTGTACTATATTTGGCAGTAACAGGTTATATATCTATCTATGGTGCTTGAAAGTCGTGCTTGAAAGTTTGTGAACCCTTTAGAATTTTCTATATTTCTGCATAAAAATTACCTAAAACATCATCAGAATTTCACACAAGTCCTAAAAGAAGATAAAGAGAACCCAGTTAAACAAATGAGACAAAAATATTATACATGGTCATTTATTTATTGAGGAAAATTATCCAATATTACATATTAGTGAGTGGAAAAAGTATGTGAACCTCTAGGATTAGCAGTTAACTTGAAGGTGAAATTAGAGTCAGGTTTTTTCAGTCAATGGGATGACAAGCAGGTGTGAGTGGACACCCTGTTTTATTTAAAGAACAGGGATCTATCAAAGTCTGCTCTTCACAACACGTTTGTGGAAGTGTATCATAGAATGAACAAAAGAGATTTCTGAGGATCTAAAAAAAAAAAAAAGAGTTGTTGATATTCATCAATTTGGAAAGGGTTACAAAACCATCTCTGCCAGGGATCTGGTGATTCTTTGATGACAACAGTTGGTTTGGTTAAAATAATCACTACCCAGCTGGAACATATTCAACAGCTGTTGCTGCACACAACAGCTGTCTACACCAGTAATGTCAACCATCTATGGAATCCCTTGCTACCTGCCATGGTTTGGTATCTACTGGCAAATATAAAGATGTACGATGGGAAACCCAGGGCTTGTAGAATTTTTATTATCCACATTTAACTATTTAGTACACAATAAATAATATGTATTACCCACTCTCACTACTGACTGATGAAGTACATGACGGAGGTTGGCAAAAAGTGGAGTATTGATGAGATATCTTTGAGGGATTTTAGATATCTTTGAGGGATTCCCGCAGAAGCTCCACTCGGGCTGTAGCACTTTGCGTATCCGCAGACCTGTATGCCGTTGGCATAGCGGAGTCACGCTGTAAACATATAGTGAATAGCGGCGTAGTACGCGTGAGTTTTCTTTATTAGTTTATTTCAGTTTCTTTTGGGTTTATTCTTTCTTTTTTAAATTTATTTATATTTTGGTTAATTAATTCCATCTGGAGCTAACTGCACTTGGGTCCTAAACCAGTCAATCTTTTTATTTTATGGTTCACCAGCATTTTAATATGTCGGACCGTAACAGAAAGTCAGGAGGATCCCGCTCTCCCTTAACCAATTCATCTCCCTGTTGATGTAGCTTGACAACCTCCTCCATACACAGTGTTATGATGTATCCCAGTCTAGGGTTGGGATACCAGAGGTGACAAAGGACAAGGGAAAAGGAGAAAACAGCACACAATGCCATTCTCCACAAGAAATCCCAAAGAACACACCAATGCTATATACACTGCTCATAAAAATAAAGGGAACACTCAAATAACACATCCTAGATCTGAATGAATGAAATATTCTCATTGAATATTTTGTTCTGTACAAAGTTGAATGTGCTGACAACAAAATCACACAAAAATCATCAATGGAAATCAAATTTATTAACCAATGGAGGCCTGGATTTGGAGTAATGTCAAAACAAGTCAAAATGAGGCTCAGTATTGTGTGTGGCCTCCACGTGCCTGTATGACCTCACTACAATGCCTGGGCATGCTCTTGATGAGGTGGCGGATGATCTCCTGAGGGATCTCCTCCCAGACCTGGACTAAAGCATCCGCCAACTCCTGGACAGTCTGTGGTGCAACGTCACGTTGGTGGATGGAGCGAGACATGATGTCCCAGATGTGCTCAATCAGATTCAGGTCTGGGGAACGGGCGGGCCAGTCCATAGCTTCAATGGCCTTCATCTTGCAGGAACTGCTTGACACACTCCAGCCACATGAGGTCTAGCATTGTCCTGCATTAGGAGGAACCCAGGGCCAACCGACACCAGCATATGGGTCTCACAAGGGCTCTGAGGATCTCATCTCGGTACCTAATGGCAGTCAGGCTACCTCTGACCTCGAGCACAGTGGGGGGCTGTGCAGCCCTCCAAAGAAATGCCTCCCCACCCATTACTGACCCACTGCCAAACCGGTCATGGTGAAGGATGTTGCAGGCAAGCAGATCGCTCTGGCGGGGGGGGGGCCATGGCGTTCTCCAGATTCTGTCACATCTGTCCACATATGCTCAGTGTGAACCTGCTTTCATCTCTGAAGAGCACAGGGCGCCAGTGGCGAATCCTGGTGTTCTCTGGCAAATGCCAAGCGTCCTGCACGGTGTTGGGCTGTGAGCACAACCCCCATCTGTGGACGTCGGGCCCTCATAACCATAATCATGGGAGTCGGTTTCTAAACCATTTGTGGCAGACATATGCACATTTGTGGCCTGCTATAGGTCATTTTGCAGGGCTCTGGCAGTGCTCCCCTGTTTTTTCCTTCTTGCACAAAGGCGAAGGTAGCGGTCCTGCTGCTGGGTTGTGTGCCCTCCTATGGCCTCCTCCACGCCTCCTGGTGTGTACTGGCCTGCCCTCTGGTAGCGCCTCCAGCCTCTGGACTAAAACTACCTGACAGCACAGCAAACCTTCTTGCACAGCTCGCATTGATGTGCCATCATGGATGAGCTGCACTACCTGAGCCACTTGTGTGGGTTGTAGAGTCCGTCTCATGCTACCACGAGTGTGAAAGCACCACCAACATTCAAAAGTGACCAAAACATCAGCCAGAAAGCATAGGTACTGAGAAGTGGTCTGTGGTCCCCACCTGCAGAACCACTTCTTTATTGAGTGTGTCTTGCTAATTGCCAATAATTTCCACCTGTTGTCTATTCCACTTGCACAACAGCATGTGAAACTGATTGTCAATCAGTGTTGCTTCCTAAGTGTAGAGTTTGTTTTCACAGAAGTTTGATTTACTTGGAGTTATATTGTGTTGTTTAAGTGTTACTTTTATCTTTTTGAGCAGTGTACAAAGAGATTTTTAAAGAGAGTGGTAAATCATTCATTCACTTTCTTATCCGCTTGATCGTGGACAGGTTTGCGGGGGAGCTGGTGCCTAGCCAGAAGCATAGGGCACTGTAACGCAGGAGCTGCAGGAACATGAGAGACAAGTGCAGCTTCTAGTAAATATGAGATTTATTAAAGAAATAAACCAAACTAAGGGCAGACACAGCGAAACAAAACAGACAGAGCCAAAAAACAGGCACATGAACTAAAACAGGCTGAGCCGGAAAAACGGTGCAAAAACAAAAAATGGGCGGAGCTGGAAAATGGGTGCATAAACGAAAATGGGTGCAAATTGAAAAAAAGCAGGGTAAACAAAAACCGGTGTACACAATGTGAACGCAGCTGCAGGAGCAAAACAGAAGCGGACGCTTCCGCACACGAGCGTTCAGGGTGGACAGAACCACAACGTAGGTACCACAAAGCGGACATGACCACAACAAGAGCATATAAGGCAGACAGGACAGCAACACAGGTTATACAAAGTGTACTGGACCGCAACACAGGTATCCAAGGTGGACGGGACCCCAAAACAGGTAAATCATGACAAGGTAGCCGATGGGAGAATGCGGAGGGCTTGGACATGACCGAAGCACAATAATCCGACCCATCTGTCTCTCAAAGCTCCCTTTATAAAAGGCCTCTCACAGCTGAGTTCAATCTTAGCCTCATCAGCTGTGGAGTTCCCAAATGGATCCGCGGAAGTCACCTGTGTTATGTGGCGGTCTAGGGATGAGCAGGCGAGTGCAGGATTCCAGTTCAAGAAAGGACAGTTTATTATAAAGTCCCCCAAAACACAGAAATAAGGCACCTATGGCCAGCAACAATAACAACACAGAAGAGGGTAATAATAATAATAATAATAATAATAATAATAATAATGATAATAATGATAATAATAACAACAATAACAACAATAACTAATGGTAATACATGAACCAAGAATAACACAGCGAACCCAAAGCACGAGGCACCAAGGAGAAACAAACGGCGGCCGCGAGAGAAATTCTGTCGCCGGCTGCGAGGGAAACGCTATTGCCGACCACGAGGGAAAGGCTATCGCCAGCCTCGAGAACGCTATTGCTGGCCGCGAGGGAAACAATAGTCGCGGAGACTAGCAGAAGCTAACGTGAAGGCAGCGGTGCTAACGGAAGACCCAGAGGTTAGCTTGAAGCCGCGGAGGCTAGCGGGAGCTAATGTGAAGGCTGCGAGGCTAGCGATAGCCCAGACAATCTAATGGTAGTGAACCAGAGGGAGCGGAGAGCTGCCGAAGCTAGTGGGAATGCTAACGCAACAACAAATGAGGGAGCCACAACGTCGAAAAACATAAGGTGCGTGTTACGGTTCGCCATGTAAAAGCAGGGCCAACCCCCAACAAGGGACTGAAGGGGAGGGCGGGGCAGGTCATGGTCGGACCAATGCCCAAATAGGGCTCAATGACCAGCCTATCGGCCTCTTGGTCAAAACTGGCCACAGTCGACTGAGGAGCAGCACTCAGTAGCTCAGAGGCGGAGGTCAGTGGTGCAGGAATGGGGCTGGACGCCAATGACCCCAAGGCGGGACTCGCCATAGTAGGGGTGGGGCTCGGTGCTGGCGGCTCAGGGGCGGAGCTCGGCTATTCGCAGTCGCAGCCCGGTGCTGCTCAGGAGCGAGACTCGGCCCAGCGAGACCCTTAAAAAAGGTAGGGGCTAGGCGTCTAGCCGGACGGACAAAAGAACACGTCCGTGGTCGCCCCGAAGAAGCGGGGACGACCGCGGAGTGCTTAACAACAGCGCTAGGAGGCGCTAAAATCGGTCTAGACCGAGGCGCAGGGATCGGGGCCCATGATCGCGGCGCTAAAACTGGTCTAGAGCAAGGCGCAGGGATTGGCGGCAACGACCGGTGCGCACAATCCCCAAGCGTGGAGCTCTCCGGCTCGGACGCGGGGTTAGGAGGCGCAACGAACTCCTGTACGGGGCCAGGCGGCGCCAGTGGTGCAACCGTGGAGACCAACAGCTCCAACACGGGACCAAGCTGCGCGGCAGGCCCAGGTACGGGTCTAGGGGGCACCATAGAATCAAGCACAGGGTCTGACTGCCCTGGTGCGAAGCTTGAAAGCGCGGCGAGCTCAGGTTCACCACTGGAGGGCGCTGAGTGCTCATTTCTAGAGCTCGTCAGCTCAGCGCGCTCGTGAACGGGGCTAGGCGGCGCTATAGGCCTCTCCGTGGAGCCAGAGTGCTCATACACGGGGCTTGTGGGCGCAATACACACCTGTACGGGGCCGGGTGGCGCTGAATGCCTCTCCGTGGAGCTTAAATGCTCAAACACGGGGCTTGAATTCGCGCTGGCCCCAGGTACCGGACTAGGGTGCGCCATAAGCTCAGGCAACAGGTCTAACTGCCCTGGTGCGGAACAAGAGAGCACGACGAGCCCAGTGTCGCCACTGGAGGGTGCTGAGTGCTCACTTACATTCAGAAGCGCAGCACGCTCGGAAACTGGGCTAGGTGGCGCTAAAGGTCCTGGCAAGGGAGCGGGTGGATTCGAGCTGTAGTTAAGCTCTCGCCTCTTCCTCTCACGCTGCTCAAGGCGGGCTTCAGCCAGACCGGCCAGCCCAACCAGGTGACCAAAGGAAGAGGCAGGTGGTAAGGAGCTCGATGTCCACCTCCTCATCAAGCCCATTCCTAAATGGGTTGATAAGGATCTGTCCCTCCAAGCCGCAATCAGCGGCTACGGCCAGAAATTTATCCACATATTCCCGCACGCTCCTTGAACCTTGGATGATGTCAAAAGGTGAGGTGGGAAGAGGTGCAGGAATAAGTGGCTGGAGATCCAGATGGACTATGCCGCTTTGATAGCCCATCTGAACCCCAGAAGGACGCCGGCGGTGACGGCGGCGAGGGCTGGGCACTTTGGGAGGGTCAGGATAGAAAAAATCCTCAGCGTCATGGCCACAGACGCTGAGGGGCCCCCCAAATGCCAGCCGTGACCCGGGTAACACAACCCGCCGTCCATGGCATCTGGGGACCTCCATACTGGAGATCCAGGAGCTAACGCTGGGTCCCCTAGTTGGTCGGATCATTCTGTTACGGTTCGCCATTAAAGGGCTGCGAACCATCAAAACTAATAAAGAGGATTTGGGAACCCAATGCCGTAGCTCCAGATGGTATTAATGAACTGAAATGAGGTTAAATAAATAAACTGAAATAAAACAATACAAATGAATAAATAACAAAAAGGGGAAGTGAGTCTCTGTGTGTGTGTATGCAGAAG
The DNA here is from genome assembly GCA_025084515.1 of Ancistrus triradiatus. Classification (NCBI taxonomy): domain Eukaryota; kingdom Metazoa; phylum Chordata; class Actinopteri; order Siluriformes; family Loricariidae; genus Ancistrus; species Ancistrus triradiatus. Next base: position 9,548 of record JAJAGP010004898.1, on the reverse strand, counting down.
CCAGCGAATGTGCGATCAGGCAGTCACACACACAGAGATCAAGCCGCACTTGCAGGAGCAGAGGAAGGAGGGGGTAAAATCCCCCACGTGACGTCAGCGGTGCTGAACGCGCTGCTGCACGTCAGCTCTGCAGGGAGAGAGACAGAGGGGGGCGTGGCCCGATCGCTGCTCAGTGCTGGGAGATCGGCGCGTGGCGCTGGGAAACGCGAGGGAGGAAGAGGATGGAAATAAAACAAACGTTATTTAAGCTCTCCCTTCACTATCTAAGCCCTACGATGACTTTTACTTCACGCTTCTCAGCGTTACTGAATCTAGGCTCCTTCACGAGCCTAGATTATCCCACTGTCCCTGAAAAAGAAATAAAACGAAAGGAAAACGAACTGAACAAAAGGCGGAAGCGCGGCGCTCTATAAAGAGCGAAGTATGAGACGGATGAGGTCTCCAACACACGCCTGAGGCCAACGACGATCGCTTTTAATAAAACACCATAGCGGCGATCGAACGGCAAAGCGGCGTGTGCAGTCAGATGATCCGACAGCTACTGCCAGTGGCTAAGCTCTTAAATAGCCAAAGGCAGCAGCTGAGGATCATTTGCCTGTGATTGAGCTACTTACTGACAGCTCAACCACAGCGGCTGCCAGGAGACATTCCAGGAATGTAGAGCGTTGCTACCCTCTGCAGTCCAGACCTGGTATGACGGTATGACTCCTGACAGTTCGGGATGCAGCCGTGAACAGAGGAAGCCAGCTGTAAGTACTGGAGAAAGTGGAAGGCTACCGAGGCTAACGGGAAGCTAAAGAAGCTACCGGTATGCACTGGAGAGAGCGGAAGGCTACCAAAGCTAGCACCATATATTACGGAAACCGCAAACCGAAACAACATAGAGTGCGGTCGCAGCCATGAATAGGTGAGCCCAGCGGATGCAGCCACACCAACGGCAGAACGGCCAAGGCTGCAAACTCGGAAGTCCGGGAGCGGATGGAACCGCAACAAGGTAATCCAGCGGGATGAAACTGCAGCACAAATAATTCAGGCGAGTGGAGAAAACCGAACATAAACATGCCTCGAGCACAGCGAGCAACTTGCATGAACTGAGTCAATGCTCTTGCAACGCAGCCGGGAAAGTGCAGAGCTTAAACAAGGACCACCCCAGCTGCGTGCAGTTACCAATAATCCATAAACAAAGAATGAGTTCCAGGTGGAGCCGCGGCCATGCTCCTTGCGCATGGGATTGTGGGCGATGTAGTCCCAATCACCCACGGAGGCAAAATCCCGCTCTGGCCGTGCAGCATAACAACCTCACTCATTGGAGGTGAACAAACCACGGTAAGACCGCAGGGCGTGACAGGCACAAGGCAGGAACAACCCTAGACAGGACACCAATCCTTCGTAGGGCAAATTCTCTCACATACTTATACACCCATGCACTAGGGCCGCTTTAGAGACACCAATTAATAGTAATATGTTATTTCACAGATTCCAGTTATGCTCAAAATGCTGCCAATTGTCCAAGATGACAGTAAAACATGTTCCTTGGTAGAATTTCTTGGTAGATATTTATTCAAGTCTCGCCCATTTCCTGTGTTATCTTGAATATAACCCTACTTTCCTTGGATTCTGAGTGATTGATGAGTGTCATGTCTACAGTGAGAAGGTGTGGGCGACTGTGTATACACACCCTGAGAGGGCTTTCAGATGGTGCAAAGCTGGCTGATTGCCAATGTATGGGAAGTGCCTGAGTATTCAAGCAAGTGATCAGGTGTGGCTCCAACTGAACCTACCAAAGAAAATATTATCAATATGCAGCAGTGGCCAAAGTCATTGTATTTCAATTTCTCTTACTGATCAAAGTGACACTAACAAGTCTTATTCTAACAAGAATCAGTGAGCCCATGTGTACAGAAGGAGGCAGTAACTCCTTCTGGCATGTTTGGTGTCTAGTGATCTTGGCAGATTCATTGGCTGGCATTACATGTCTCAGGGGAACTTGTAACCTGTTAGGTTGATAGCTGTCATGCAGTAAGGGAATCTTAATGGGTGGGAATCAGCAATGTCTACATTAAGAAAAAGCAAGATAACCAACTAACCAAACAAAAAAAAAAATCCTATAATAACACTGACCAGGTTGTCACATCCTTTTATTGTCGAAATCCAGTGTTTAATATTTTTATATTTTTAGTTTTCTTTTTTATTTTTATACGTTGTATAAATGGTATATGCAAACTTGAGTGGGTGCTGTTGATGCTGATGATGTTTGCTTATTATATTCATTAATCCATTCATCTACATGTTCATTCTTCATTATCTCGATTTCACTGACCATCTCTGCACCTCCACCACTCAGTGAGCTGGATTCGGTGTTCTCAGGGTGGGTCTGGTGAGTGTGCAGAATGAGCAGCACATTCGTGACCCTAGCTGAAGTTCTGGAGGCTAGAGGAGGGCCTCTCGAAGAGGATGAGGTCTGGGCTCTCCTGTTTGCCTCTGCTGAAATGTTGCTGCATCTCACTTGCAAAGGTAAAGCATAAAACCAAGCAGGAGAATAAAACTGCAAATGTTTACCATGACATATTTAGTGTTGAGTGACTGTGTTTTTTCTAGGTCATAGCAACATCTGCAACATCATAAGTCCAACTTCACTGCTCTTGTCTGGAACTGGCACACTAGCATTTAAGAAATGTGCAGTGACGGATGAGACCTCTGCCTTCACGGCACCGGAGCTACTGCAGGGCTGTGCCATGAGCACCAAATTGGCCATGGAGAAGGTCAGCATTATTCTTGTTGAAGCATTGTTAACTCATTTTCTCTACCCAAAATCAGTTATTTTTTTACTGCAGTGGTTTTATGCATCTTGATTGCTTCAGTTTGCTTTTAATTTAAGGAATACCAGATATGCTTTGCCCATTAGTCCTATGGTGGTGGATGTTTGATATTGCCAGAAGAAATGCAAATCTGTATAAACTGTGGCTGGCAGAATAGTGAGCTTTGCCTGCACAGCACAGCCTGCCATCTAGTGGTAGTAACCGACGCTGTTTTCACACAGATTTAAATTTCCTGTTCCTATTTCCTGTTTATTGACTTGCATTATGTGTATCCATCTTAGTAATCAAGTCTATTCTAACTATGTAAACTGTTATGTTATGCAAATCTCTATCCTTTAATGGAATGAGATCCCCACAGGTTCAACACTAACCAGATATTTCATGGGTGATTGGCCATTCTCTTTAAAAGACATGGCAGTGGTGTGAGTCTATCAAGCACCACACCATAACTACGATATTAAAACTAGGTACTCATACTGGCCACTTTATAGGACTCACCAAACAAAAACAACAACAACAACAACAACAAAAAAACAAAAAAAACTAATAAAAGAAAAGAAATGCACCAAGATAGAAATGTTGGATTTCTGCAAAAATCAGAATGCAGTTATGTAAATGATTACAGGTGTTGTCTGACACTGGGTCTTGCCACAGGAGGCCATAGTGCTTCCCCTGCTGCCCTATAAAAAGGCCTTCAGAGTCTAATTTTGGGTAGTGTACCTCTTTTGGTGAGGAATCGTTGACTGCTAGACGTGCCTCCACAATGCACTCAAACACATTTTGCCCAGTTGACAGACTTTAAAAGGGGGCACATCATTGGACTGAGAGAAGCAAGAGGGTTGTTTCCACAAATTGCCCGCCATCTAGGCCATTCTGACCTAGCTGTTAGTAGGAGCAGTGGTTCTGCAAGGGCATGCACAGACAGCGAACAGGCTTGGCTGTAGAAAGAATCGTTTGATCGAGCATGAGCAGCTCCCACAGTTTTGTTGTCTACCATCCAGATACAGGTGGCACCTTCACTATACACCCCTGCCTCTGCCTGGACCATTTCCAGGTGCTTAGCAGAAGGAAAATTGTTGTCATGGTGCCCATTACATATCCTACTTTTGACAGCCAGCCATTGCCACCTTTGTTTGCAGTGGCGTTGTGAACGAGAAACCTGGACTGCTACGGACTGGAACTGTCTGAACTGTCATGGCAGGGTTTCCAACTGGCATTTTTCAGCAGGATAATGCCCGCCCACACACAGCAAGGACTTCCCGGAATGTCTCTGCCAAACTGGAACACTTGCTTGGCCTGCACAGTTGCCAGATTTATTGATAGTCGAGCATTTATGGGACCAGCTGGGAAGCCAGCTTTTTTATCAACCTATGAAGATCTACAGGTCCAGCTGCAACATCTGTGGAACAAATGTGTCATAGAGGGATATCTAGCAGTCAACGAACTCTCAGAGGTGCACAACACAAAAGTCTTAGAGCCTTTTTATAGGGCAGCATGGGAAACACTTTTATGTCCTCTTGTGGCAAGATCCAGTGTCTGATTACACCTGTACTTATTTACATACAGCGGGGCAAAAAGTATTTAGTCAGCCACTGATTTTGCAGGTTCTCCTACTTAGAAAGATGAGAGAGGTCTGTAATTTTCATCATAGGTATACTTCAACTATAAGAGACACAATGAGAAAAAAACTGTAGGATTTTTAATGAATTTAATTGTAAATTATGGTGGAAAATAAGTATTTGGTCACCCACAAACAAGCAAGATTTCTGGCTCTCACAGACCTGTAACTTCTTCTTTAAGAAGCTCTTCTGTCTTCCACTCGTTACTTGTATTAATGACACCTTTATGACCTCGTTATCTGTATAATAGAAACCTGTCCACAGCCTCAAACAGTCAGACTCCAAACTCAACCATGGCCAAGACCAAAGAGCTGTCAAAGGACACCAGGACGAAAACTGTAGACCTGCATCAGGCTGGGAAGAGTGAATCTACAATAGGCAAGCAGGTTGGTGTGAATAAATCAACTGTGGGAGCAATTGTAAGACATACAAGACCATTGATAATCTCCCTTGATTTGGGGCACCACGCAAGATCCCATCCCGTGGGGTCAAAATGATTATGAGAACGGTGAGCAAAAATCCCAGAACTACACGGAGGGACCTGATGAATGAACTGCAGAGAGCTGGGACCAAAGTAACAAGGCTACCATCAGTAACACACTACGCCGAAAGGGACTCAGATCCTGCAGTGCCAGGCGTGCCCCCCTGCTTAAGCCAGTACATGCCAGGCCCATCAAGAAGTTTGACAGAGAGCATATGGATGATCCAGAAGAGGATTGGGAGAATATTTATGTGGTCAGATGAAAACAAAATTAGAACGTTTGGTTTTATTTAAAAACTCCCAACTCTCGTTGTTTAGAGGAAGAAGAATTCTGAGTTGCCAACATACCTACTGTGAAGCATGGGGGTGGATGGGGTGGAAACCTCATGCTTTGGGGCTGTTTTTTTTTCTGCAAAGGGGACAGGACGAATGATCCGTGTAAGGGAAGAAGAATTGTGACAGGGCCAGTTATATGGATTTTAAGCAAAACATCCTTCCCTCGGTGAGAGACATTTGAAGATGGAACGCGGCTGGGTCTTCCAGCATGACAAATGTCCCAAAACACACCTCTCAGGCAGCAATGGAGTGGCTCCGTAAAAAGCATTTCAAGGTCCTGGAGTGGTCTAGCCAGTCTCCAGACCTCAAACCCATAGAAAATGTGTGGAGTTGAAAGTCCGTGTTGCCCCAAAACATCACTGCTCTAGAGGAGATCTTCATGGAGAAATGGGCCAAAATACCAGCTACAGTTTGTGCAAACCTGGTGAAGAGTTACAGGAAACATTTGATCTCTGTCATTGCCAACAAAGGTTATGTTACAAAGTATGGAGTATTAAATTCTTTAAAAATCCTACAATGTGATTTCCTGGATTTTTTTCCCTCATTTTGTCTCTCATATTTGAAGTGTAGCTATGATGAAAATTCCAGATCTCTCTCATCTTTCTAAGTAGGAGAACTTGCATAATCAGTGGCTGACTAAATACTTTTTTCCCCCACTGTATCTGTCTGAGACATAACTGCATGGGTTTTGCAGCAATCTGACATTTCTATCTAGGTGCATAATTTTTTTGGTCAATGAGTATGTGTTCACTGTTCTGAGAATGGTTAACTTGCCAAATAATATCTGGTGAGTGATCGTATTGTTGTGGTCCCTCAATAAAATGTATTGAGAGTGGCTAATAGATTCTTTGTAGTCAGGACATTGTCTTATGAGTCTTCCCTTACCATTTCAGATGATGGTATACTCTCTTGGCATGGCTCTCTATTGGTCTGTTGACTACCACATTCCTCAAAACCAGGTCAGTCCATTATCAGTGTGCACACTGTAGTTTTACGCTCATCTTTTATCCATATCACTTTAAACTTTGTGTTGTGATGTGCAGCCAGTTCAGCTGAGTGACTCTCTGAACTGCCTCCTCTTGCGCATGTGTGAGGATGCTGCACATCAACGAGTGACCTTAAGCACCATACTGGAGGCCTGTGAATCACACCGTAAAATCTCATTCCTGCCCCCTGCCAGCAAAGTCATCCAGCAGCTGGTGGAGGAACTTTTCCAGAACTCTGTGAGCCTCAATTGAAACTGTTGTTTTAGGGGTCAAAATGGCTTAAGTCTGCTTTGATTAAGTTGCTGGGACTACTAATGCATTGGCAAGTTTCTGTGTTTTCAGATTGAGCAGTCAGCTGTCACAGAGAACACAGTACAAATATCAGGCAGGAGTCTGGTGGTCAGAGAAAGACTTCATGGTAATAAAGCTTCTAACATGATTAGACAACTGTCAGTACAAAGAAAGAACAATAAATGAAAAAAAAGCAGAGATCCTTACATGTACTTTGACTTTTATGTCATTGCAGACAGTATGAACCCAGGTTATTTAATGTTTTGTCTGATCAATTTCATTTATTTGTTAATAAACATCCATTCCTGCATTTCAGGCCTGTAACACATTCCAAAAAAGTTGGGATAGAGCAATTTACGGCTAATAATGAGGTAAAAAATGTTTGAGGAGCAAAGGTGGTTAGAGGATCTCCAGTGGTCAACAAATTTGTGAGAAAATTATTGAAATGTTTAAAAACAATGTTCCTCAAAGAAAGACTGGAAGGGATTTCCATAATTCAGTCCTAACTTTTTCTGATTTTTACGTTGTCCTGTTAATAAATGGATGGACGTCCCTAGAAAAGATGTCATATTGAAGGAATTAATGTTGCTATAAAATCACAGTAGAAATGAGGACACTGTGCACCAAATCATGATTACAATCACTTGTTGACATCACCCGTTTGAAATCACATCATTAATATATATATATATATATATATATATATATATATATATATATATATATTCATTACTAGATCTAAATTGTCCCTGTCCCAACTTTTTTTGGAATGTATTATAGGCCTGAAATGCAGAAATGGATGTTTATTAACAAACGAAATGAAGCTGACTAACAAAACATGAAATATTTTGTGTTCATACTGTTTGCAATGAAATGTATGGAACAATGCCTTTTTTTAAAAATTCATATCTTCCAACTTTTTCTGATTTGGGGTTGTAAGTTATTTCATTGTAAACTAATCTGAGTATAATTCTAGTCCTTTATATTTGACATAAGTCTTATTACAGTTCTATTCTGTTGCCAGTAGACCTGTATTCTATTCTTACTAATATTCTATATTCTAACATAGCAATTATATGACTCTATTCTGCTATTTAGGCAACTGTATTCTCAGAGGAAATCTTCTGTTCTATTTTATTCTGTTCTATTTTATTCTGCTGTAAGTAAAATTGCATTGTATTATATTAATATAAAAAAAATTAATTGAATACTGTTTTATTCTGTTCTTTGTAGAATATTGTTCTATTCAAACATAATTCAATATGCTTTTTTGTATTAACATTACAATATTTCAGCAGAATACTGACGTGTTCTGTTTGTAGACCAATTCTATTCTGTTCTTAGTACAGACTATGTGGTCATTTTATCCAGCAGTTAGCAATTCATTTTTCCTTTATTACATCTTGAAAAAGGGCTGCTGCTATCAGTTTTAGATCAGCTTATGTTTAAATTAATAGCACAGGTTACATTTTCTTTAAACTGATTTATGTGTTTTGCACTAAATCTGCTTAAAATATGTGTTTTACTGTACTTCTAAGTATCTTTTATAACATGCTACCAAAGGTAACTGGCAAAAGAGAAAGTAGTAGCATAAACGTATCATATATGCGGCACAATTTGGAAAGTACATGCAAAGTTCTAGGGTTAACTTTCAAACGTTTATTTAAGCATAATTTGCATGGCATTTATTATGGTCTTATTTGTGTGGCATTTAAGAGACAGTGGTAAATGTTTAACGCTTAAATGAACATTAAAATGACTGAAATTGGCATGAGCAGTCCTACTTCTGCCTCATATGTCCCTGTAAGTATCCTTCATATTTTGACATGTTTTTTTCCATAGCTTTTCAGGCTGAGATGATGATGATTTCTAACTGTATGAATGGCAATGTAAATGACACACATTGCATGGATTATGTTTGCCTTGTCAGGGACCCACAATAGGATTAAGGGTTTAAACTAGAACGTACAGCTTTCTGAAAAGTGATAATCAGCCTAACTGAAGCTGCTTACGACTGTCTCGTTCTGCTGTTTAGCTACAGTCTGGCAAGCATACTGTGCTGCTTGTAAGCTAGCTTTCTGAGTAATCATCTTTTGCTTCCCAGGCTTGACAGGAAGGTGGGGGGTATATCCTGGCTATGGTGATGGAAGTGCCAATACAGATGTGAGACGCAGGCTGTCACTCGACTCAGAACTTAAACAAGGTGAGCAAGACTTTTCTTGCTTTGCAGGGCTATACGGCTTTATTAATTAGTGTGACGTACTTTCAGACTCTCGACTGTCACTTTAGTTAAGGATAGTGTTCATAGGGCTACATATAACACTTACACAAACCTAATGAAGGTTAAAAGAACCCTATAAATGTTCTGTTTGAAGACAGATATGATCTTTTTCCATTGGACTAGAGTCCAATCGTTATGCACACTGGCATATTGAAGCCCTTTTGAAGTTTATACTCACTAACAAGTGATATTGTCAGTTCCAATCCTATGAGTTCTTGTTGCATTGCTTTGCACTGATCACATTCATTCAGACTTTTTTATTCCTGACCACATTTCTTCCAAGAAGTCCACAGTTTACCACTAATCCATTTTAATAGTGCATGGGACATTTATTAACCCAATTCCAGTAGTTTCAGCTCCTTTCAATCTCCTTAGTTGTTGTCTTTGCTTGATGCAATCCAGTAATATGACAGGTCTGAAACGCAGTAACATATTTTCAACAGTAATGGGATAAGTCTTCCGACAAGGTTATTAAGAAATGTCAATCTACACTATGCATTATAGGGTTGAAAGAATTGTCCCCAGCTCTAACATATTAATCACATTCATCATAGCTACACTTCAACTATGAGAGACAAAATGAGAAAAAAAATCCAGGAAATCACATTGTAGGATTTTTAAAGAGTTTAGTTGTATATTTTGCTGGAAAATAAGTATTTAGTCAATAACAAAAGTTCAACTCAATACTTTGTAACATAGCCTTTGTTGGCAATGCCAGAGGTCAAACGTTTCCTG
>JAJAGP010004897.1:0-41108 GCA_025084515.1 Ancistrus triradiatus | reverse complement strand
ATGCTCCATTGTAAAAAGCTCTATATAAATATATCTGACTTGACTTGACAGCTTTAGGTAATGGTCACATCAACCATCAGAATGGGGAAAATGGGATGTCTGTGATTTTGACCAGGGCATGATTGTTGGTGCCAGGCGGCCTGGTTTGAGTATTTCTATAGCTGTTGATCTTCTGGGATTTTAATGCACAGCAATCTCTAGAATTTCTCACAATAGTGCAATAATAATAATAATAATAATAATAATAATAATAATAATAATAATAATAATAAAACATCCAGTGAGCAGCAGTTCTGTATATATATAGTACTGAGAATGATCCACCACCCTAACAGCACCTGATCTTTGGTGGTCCTGTGGGGGTCCTGAATACTAGAGAAAAGAGTAAAGAGAACTAACAAAGTATGTAGAGAAACAGATAGAATAGAACAGTCATTGCACAAGTACAACAATATTAGGTTTGCAGCTCTCTTAATGCTATAAAACTGTAGCTACATGGTAGCTGGACTACAGTCTGTAATTGCAGAACTACAAAGTGCTTCTATATGGTAAGTGGAACTGATAAAATGGACAATGAGTGTAGAAACAAGGAGGTGTACCTAATAAAGTGGGCGGTGAGTGTGTTCATACATACAGTATATGTTAATTTACTTCCATCTACATATCTACGTATACCTATAGTCTCTAATCCCCCTTTCTCTTAATCTATCATTGCCTCCGTCTGTCCTTTCTGGCTCGATTCTCAGGTGGCTATCAGGCATTCATCAGCAGGAAGCTTGTACGCTCTCATGCCTGCTGGGCAAGAATTATTCTGACTGTATATCATTAGGGCTTAGTTTTATTTCTAATTAGCGCATGGCCAGAATAATGAATACAGCTCCATTAATCAAAAGGTAATATATGTAAAAGCATTGTATTTGGCCTTTGGGGAGACGGCAAAAGGTAGACAGGACGGGAAAAAAATCAAAGGAGGAGAGAGAGTATCTCCATTCCAGCAAACATGGCTTTAATATTCATTTATAGCCATGGTTTTCTTTTATTGAACACACACACAGTTTGCGCAGTAGCTCTGAGCTAAGTGGGAGGGAAAATAGGGAAAAGTAAACAGAGTTGAAAGTGCAATAACGGAGATCATTCGCTTATAATGAGTTAAATGTACTTATGCTTTAACTCTATGTGATTTGCAGACTTCTTTTTGCACATTTTTGCTTTTTTTGCACACTCAGCTGTACACGTGGCATATTTTATCTTTCAGTGTATGAATATGGAAAATCACATGGAGATTATGTTACTAACATATCATTGTTTTAATGTGCATTCATTTTTGATAACTGGTGAAGGTGTAATGTGTTGTGAAACCTATAATTTGTAGAAGCAGTTGTGTTTAGACTTAACTTAAGACATTGGCTGGACATTACCATAGTCAAAAAGTAGCTTAGAGACTTTGCACATAGTGTTTAATTTACTAATATAGCTTCCTCGTGTGCGCAGATATCGGTCGATTATCTCAAAAGGGCATTAATCGGCCTATCTCTACCCATGATCCTTAGAAATTTAATTCTTCAAGCCTACCCTTGTATCAGTAAAATGGTATCTGTCTGTCTGTCTGTGACTCCTGTTTGTCTCTCTCCAAATTAATCATCTTAGTCCATTTTGGGACTTCCTGCAAATTGTTATGCTGAGGACAGTGTAGTTCGCTTCAGTGTTGACAAATATGGAAAATAAAGTTTAATTTTCGTGTTTAAAGAGCTACTACAAGCAAATGGCTCCCATTCAACGGAATGACTCACAAGCAAGCGCTCGAGATTTCTATATAGGTCAGGGAGCAGATCATACAGTGCAGAGAAATGTTTGAGGAAGCATTCAGGTGATCTAATTTTTCCGAGCTGCCACAACAATCACGACAACTGACTGCTGGTCTGTGCATTCTGGCTTTTTTCATACATTTTCACCTCAGCGTCTAAAGTGAACGTAATCACACTTTTCTGGTATTTCTCTATTCCTCACACATGCACGCATACCCTGTTGTGACAGGAAGAGGAAATGTGTATTTGCTTTAAAACACTTTTCAGATGTAAAAATAGAGCTTGCCGAATGCCTGTATTAGATGGTCACTGTGGGATGGATCAGAAGTCAGGCTTCAGTTAAAGCGTTCTCATTCTTGCACGCAAGACATTGTGTAGGTATACCTTAATTTTCCTTTACTGAATATAGCTTGCCAGTTTGTTACTAGCTGCTTCCGTTCAGTGCTTTATTCTAGTGAGGGTCACAATGAGCCTAGAGCCCATCCTTTGGTGAGAAAACCAAAGGTCATCACTCACTCATACTCACTCATACCTTTGGGCGATTACAAGTAAATGATCCACCTACTGCCTTGTATTTGGGAAGCAGGAGGAAACCGGAGTACATTAAAGAGTACGCAAGTATGTAAAAACGTATGTCATTGAAGTCGATTAGCCTGGTTAACAGAAGAGAAGAGATTATAAAGGCTTAAATAATCAAACTGAAGAAAGTTAAATAATGATTAAGGCATGGACTGTAGAGGATTGACATAAATAATATGTCATTTGGGAAATGAAGTGTAAGTAACATTTAAGCATATTCAAAAAGAAAGAGCACATTTAAGTTGTATCTGTTAAAGAAGGTAAAATATATTGAGTTTGGGAGACTGGGGGTTTCTGGATGATTGAGTTTGTGGATGCCATTCTAGGCATTTTGAGATCATCAACTATTTGGAACAAGTCTATTGTTTTTTACCACCTTGTTTCTGTTACTGCATCCCATATGTTTGCTGTAGGCACTGCAAGAGAGTCTGATCTTCACAACATGTTTATGGAAGTATATCATGACACAAACAGAGCACCTTCCTGATGACCTCAAATGAGTTGTTGACGCTCATCAAAAAAGGAAAGGATAATAACTGAGGAATCGAACAACAAAGATCACACTAAGAGCAAGTCATGTAATAGTCCACAAGGTCACAAAGGAACTTTGGGTAATCTCTAAGCGGGTAAAGACCTCTCTCAGATTTTCTAATGTTTATGTTCAGGACTCCACCATCAGGAGAACACTGAACACCAATGGTGTGCATGGCAGGATTGCAGGGAGAAAGTCATTGGCAATCTAGCAGGCCATTGGAAAAACATTTTGTGGATGTCTGAGACCAAAATAGATCTTCACTGAAAGTGTTATTAGAACCTCATCCCAACTGTGACACGTGGTGGTGGTAGTTTCATGGTTTGGGCCTGTTGTGCTATATCTGGGCCAGGATGGCAAATCTGAACTGTTCTAACACATCTGTTCATAAACTTCATCTCAAGAGAATGTGAATCATGCAGGCTGACAGAAACCACAGGCACACAAGATGTTCTAATAAAAATAGTTAAAGAAGACTAAAGTTAACGTTTAGGAATGGACATGTCAAAGTCCTAACCTTAAGTTGACAACAGTTTTGCCAATGTTTTAGGTCATATTTATGCAGAAATACTTCCCAGGGTTACCAAACTTTCAAGCACCACTGTCCCATCATATGGGTATTCTTCCTGGTGGGAAATCTTCTTACCTTCCTGAGAACATCAAGGCACTGGCTGATTTCTTTAAATCTTTCTTTAAATTAGATTTACCTTCATTTAATTTCTGATACACAGGTCCTTCGTTCTGGTGAGAATAAGATCCAAGAAGCTGTCATCAAACCAGGAGGTGAAAATGCCAATTTATTGACAGCAGGAAGGACTTTCTGTATCTACCTGGCAAGAAATAAGGGCCATGTCATCTGCATACTGGATAAAGGAGAGACCAGTGCTGTTACAACTAACCTCATCTATATAGAGAGAACAGCACAGGGCAAGGGAAACAAACAGTCTTGAGTTGTCCCAGTATTTAGTGTAAAACAGTTAGAGACGACATTTCTAATATGAGTTTGCTGGGATCGTTCTCTCAGACATTCGTCGTATTCCTAAATACTGTAAGAATCCTCTTAGAGAGCTCCTAATGTAGCTTATAAACTAGTTAGGAGTTTTAGCTTAAGAATGATTCTGAAGCGATCTTAGATCGTCTCTGAGCAAGGAGAATGCAAAAACGTTTATCTCAATGAGGAGACGGTGTTGAGCCAGTTGCTAGGTGTGACACATTTGGTGATTGGTTAGCACCCCTGTCACTCACTCTCTGTCACTCTCACACTTAATTAGGGAAATACTGTATAGCCTATTATAAACATTTGAAATGATACACATAGACTATTTTTTCATATTGTACACTACAAATGCGTTTATATTTACAGCATTTAGCAGACACTCTTACCAAGAGTGACTTACACCTTACACTTACATTCCAATCAATTGTGGAGTAACGACTCTTGCTGAAGGATGCTACAGTGGCTTGGCTGAGTTGGGATTTGAACTCTGGACCTTCTGGTACCTTAACCGCTAGGCTACCACACCCCCAAGGACACTTAGCACACATGCATTTATTTTTAATGCTTTATTTTATTGACACATATACAGTGGTACCTCGGGTTCTTTCTTTATGAGTCAAGCCGCATTACTTGTTTCAGCCGAAACTTGATTCACGATTCAGTTCACAGTGATTCAGATTCACAATGGTTGCTCAGTGAGGATCTCTACTATTTTCATCATGTTTTTCTTTATTCTTTATCTACAGTACTGTACTCTTAGTGCAAATAAGTCTCCATGGCTCCTAGAAAGGGTTGTATTGACTGCCGATCGACAGGGAAACAGGAACTTAATGCAGATATGTTAGCACCCAGTTCACCAGTAGAGTAAGTGTTTTTTTTTTGCTTTTCACTTTCAATCCATTACTCACTAAATTACATGAGATTTTTGAACACTTTATTCATAGGCTCTGCTATCTTACAATATAGACCGCCCAACAAACACTCGTTAAGCTCCTCAGCTCATGATACATGTAACTTATTATGGAATATAACCCCATCTTATATATTACTTATATAACTTACATAACTTTATATATATATATATAGTCCAACTTACTAGAGCACATTTTAATGTCATATAAGGTCCTGTGTCATCAAGTTCATTGACAATTGCCATAAAATACATAACAGCTGTCAAAAAACTTAATTTTAAACAACAAATACCATAAGGGCAGTCATATTAGTTGCATATTCTTGGGTTCAAGTACAATTTTGTCAAACAGGTTTACAAAAATGTAATTGTATTTAAGCACGGAATCAGAGTCTGTTCCAAGAAATTAAAAATAAATTAATCAATATCATGATATCTCATCTACAGTTTCAACAAGACCGAACCTTTCACTACGGGTTCTATTAATTACTATAGATATTCTGGTGGTTTCTGATTTTTAAAAATCCTCTCTCTCTCTGTCTCTCTGTCTCTCTCTGTCTCTCTGTCTCTCTGTCTCTCTCTGTCTCTCTGTCTGTCTCTCTCTCTCTCTCTCTCTCTCTCTCATGAAAACACAGCATCTTATAAACCAATTGACTTCAGCATAGAAATATAGCAAGTTGTAAAACCGAGCCTCTTTAATTGAACGTTGCACTAATAACGACGACAGGAGGAAGCATTTTCATCACGACATCACGGCGACAGATCTTTCTCTGTATCTCTTTTCTTATTCCATTTTATCAGCTGGATTTAAAGCCGGGACGGATGGCAAGACTGAACATATCAAAGTAGTGCTTTTGTCATGTGCCATTAGGTTCCCCTCCTTCCTAATCACAGGTGCTTCTCTCATACACACAGTGAACGACGCTGATTAAAGATTGAGAGGTGTGTGCTGAGGATACGTGCTGATGATTCATTTATAAGTAGCACCTCCTCCTGTCTCTTCTCAACATGCTTTAATTTTTCAACCCCATTTAGTTTATGCTTTGCCTGATTTGACCCAGACTGATAGGTGCATGAACTGACAAGATACCAACGGAGCAATCTGACCAATCACGGACATTCTGCCTACCTATGTAATAATAATAATAATAATAATAATAATAATAATAATAAGTAATTGCATTGACAATATAAAAGACTGATTAAAAAAAGAGTAATATGAAGTCTGAAATTATTATTATTTAAATTTTTTAAATTATTTATTTATTTATTTTATTTAGTGTTTTTTGTTCTGCATTTGGTTATCCAACCCTCATACATATGCCAAATTTCTTGCAATCCATTCGAAAACACTTTTAACAACAGAGCATGAAACCACTGCACCCACCCCCCCAACCCCCCGCTGTGTTCACTTTTTAAATAGCTAGTAAGTTAATCACGAAAGTCATCCATTATCAAAGAAAATAGTTTGTTATATTTAAATGTTACAGTGGTTCGTTTTCTTAATGCACACAAGTACACGCAAAGCTTTTTATTTTTATCTACAACAACGTTGGCTGCCTTATAAGCATTGCATTATTTAACACAATATTGCAACAACTCTACTCCCATGTTTCTGTGCTGAATTGTCTCATTTTTGGTTCCTTTTTCATCATTTTCCGCCTCCTCATTATGATCTGTATCCCTAGATTGATCACTGCTCTTCAGCACACTATAATTCTGCATGCCTTTTAGTTTCTGCTTACGTTGTATCTAGTAGCACCTGATAAGTATGGAAATTATTACATTTATTCACAAAATAAATAACATTATAAGAGAACCCCACAGTCAAGAGCTGTATATGATATCAATAGCACGACACTGATATTGAAATGTTCTTATACACAATCTTAAGATGGAGTCCCCTGTTTGGCCCCTAGATGGTGCTGTAATCCTTCAATTCATACCACCACGAGTCACATGGAGCCCAGCTGCACAGTTCGGTGAACCCTGTCACAGGATTACGAGATTATTGCTCACTTTGTTAATTGTCCTTAGATAGTTTTAAAGAAGGAGTAATTCATGTTTTAGTGAGAAGCTTTCTGTCTCTGAAAACAACAACAACAACAAAAGCTTTTCCTAATGGAATAATAGAATAATACACAGTGTTCTATCTACACCAACGTACAAATCATTCATTCATTCATTTATTTTCGTATCCAATTCATCCTTGCCAGGTCGCGGGAAAGCCGGTGCCTAGCTGGTGGCACACGGTGCAAAGCAGGAACAACCCTAGACAGGGTGCCAATCCATTGTAGGGCGCACCCACTCACACACTCACACTTTTGGAAACACCAATAAACCTACGCGTGTCTTTTTACCTGTAAAATACACAGTGTTTCAATGCTACAAGTGCTTGCTTTTAAGCAATATTTGGTGCATGTATTGCAAAAATAATGTCTGCTTAAAACAGCAGCTAATTAACTTCTTAGCTGCAGTACATTAGTTCAAACTCTGTCTGTGCCTTCCGGCCAAGCCGGACATGACATACAGACATGATTGGCTGGGTCCACTGGAAAGTACTCAGGTCGGGGCACCGCTACAACGACTTCTACCCAGCATTGTGATGGACTGGGGTCCCATCTTAATTATGGCAATAAACACATATTTTATATGTGAATATACACAATAAAATATGTGTTTATTGCCATAATTAGGAACGGATATAAATGTTAGTTCTAGCATCTAAAAGTTTGGGATAATAAGGAAACATTTTATCATTGAAGGGATTATCATTTTTAACCCAATGCAACACAAAATTGATGAAAAACACAATGAAGACATTATTAAGCCTGCAAATAAGTGTTACTGCTTGAAATGACTGATTGGTATATAATCATCTATAGTGCTTTTTGCAATGGAGCATTGTCTCAAAGCAGCTTTACTATTTTAGATTATCTTCTCATTTATAAAGCCAATCCCAAGTTGAGCAGTGGCAAGGAAAAACTCCCTAAAATAAACATATTTAAAAATTTAATAAGTAAAATAAAAGCACAGAGTAACTACACTAGCATTTTAGAGAAAATGCAGTATTGTGAAGAGTATAATAAAATAGATACGTTATAAGCTATTGCGTATAAGACAATAGTGACGAGAAATATTGAACAGAATCCACTGATTTATAATAAGATCATTCACATGACTTCCACTACCCACATATGATAAAATCTCCTTCCCTAATTTTAGTTATTAGAGATTTCAATGTATTAATGAGTAGAGTTTCGATGTATCAATTATATGTTTTAATTGTTTAAAAGGGACTTTGATAAAAGACATCAAATCTTTCAAAAGTAAACATTTAGGTTTAATGTGTGAGTGATTATTACGCTGTAGCACCAAATACTGCAATGCATTGTCTTTAAAAGCAAAGCGTTGTGGTCATGTTAGGGTGTCCTCACAATTCACTGGTTGCAGACAGTGGAATATGTTGGACAGGGCGCTATACATATACACCATATAGACAAAAGTTTGTGGACACCCCTTCTAATTCCGAGCTCTGCTATTTCAGCAGCACTCACTTGTAACACATTCATAATATAAAGCGAACATTTCTGGATTCTCCAAAGACAAACACTGGCAGTAGAATGGGTTGTACTGATACCCCAGTGGCTCTCAATATGACACATTTATAGGTTTCAACAAGTCAGTTCATCAACTTTCTGCCCTGCTGTCCTTAAACAAACTCTACAGAGAATTGGTTTGCCAACTTTGATTGAGAACTTGTCTGGCTTGAACAGAACCTTGACCTCAACTCCATCAGACACGTTGAAAATGCACTGGAATGCCAAAAGTGAGCCCGGACTTAATGTCTAACATCAGAAACGAACCTTGCAGTCATGTTCCAAAGTCTAGTGGAAAGCCTTTTTAGAAGAACAAAGACTGTTGTAGCATCAAATGTGGGCAAACCCCATACTACCCATGTTTTAGATGGAATGTCTGGGTGTCCACCAACATTTGTCTGTTTTGTAAGTTACTACGTGCTTAAATATCCATCATGCACGACACAAAGCTTATTAGTTTGACACTTTAAAATAAAACCAAGCTTCTTGGCTGCTCCTGGTAGGGGTCAGTCCATCAGTATATTAGATTTGACGAAGGTTTTATCCAGACTTGGGACTGGCACTAGAATTACACCCTATCTGGCTGCTTTTTTCATGACCTTCATACCTAGGATTGAACCCAGGCATGCCAACGTTGCAGTTTTCCACTGAACTACCGAGACCTCTTAATATGCTAAAGTAAGGGTCACTAACTGAATTTCCGCCATGTTGTTAATTAGTCATTATTTACCTGTAACATATATTGACAATTTCTTAGCTGGACTGTGGTAGCCTAGTGGAAAAGGTACTGGACTCTGGACCAGAAGGTCCAGGGTTCAAATCCCACCTGTGCCAAGCTGCCACTGTTGGGTCCTTGAGCAAGACCCTTAACCCACAATTGCTTGGATTGTAAGATTGTATCAATTGCAATTCGCTCTGGATAAGGGCCTACTCTATATTATAATTATTATACAAAGCAGAGCAGTGATTATAGGGAACAGGTTTGCTTGCATGGCTAGGCATGATAAGCAGTAATACATTTACATGGACCGGCACAGATCAGGTACTATTTGGGGTGGTGGATCATTCTCAGCACTGCACTGACACTGATGTGGTGGTGGTGGTGTGTAAGTGTATGTTGTGCTGGTATGAGCGAATGAGACACAGCAGTGCTGTTGGAGTTTTAAACACCTCAGTGCCACCGCTGGACTGAAATGGTCCACCAACCAAAAATGTCCAGCCACCAGAATCCCGTAGGCGGTTTCCTGTGAGCACTGATGAAGGATTAAAGGATGACCAACACAAACTGTTCAACAACAGATGAGCTCCTGTCTCTCACTTTACATCTACATTTTAAACTCGTCTAATAGAGTTATATATATATTTGTTTATTGATTCTGGAGTGCGGTGTAATCATTGTAGTGTTTAGCTCTTGCTGTCATATCTCATAAGCAGGACAGGGCGCTAGGCTAAGCCTGTGTTTTCGCACATGAGGAGAGTGTCACCTCCACCGAGGAGTGAAAGGCAGAGGCCACAGGTCAAACCCATTATGGCATCAGAGGAGGACGCTGACATTCGCTCAGCTGTGCTTGACGAGGCGTATGTTGCCATGGGAACAAAGGGCAGGAGGGAGTTACAGTAACACGTCCCGTCCTTCAATGCCTTGTGCTCGGATGTCCTTTTTTTGTGTCGCAAATGTCTATCGGAGCCTCAAAACGGAAAAGAAGGTCAGGTGTGCTTTTACAACCAAGATACTGAAACCTGAGTAGTATCTTTTTAACAGGTGTGATATAAGGATGTCTCAAGCCTGTTGGATATTTTTAAGGCTGGGATAGCTTGGATAGCCTGGCATTGGGTATGGTATGTGTTATGACATCATGGGAAATTCACTAGTGTTCTGCATATTATGATGTTGTAATGACAACTGGGGACAGTTTGTCAGTCCCTCATAGGGCACACACACCACACACAACACACACTGGGACACTTCAGAGACACCAAACCGTTTGACCTCACATATGTCCTTTGGAATGTGGGAGGACACCATACACAAGAAAAACCTTAACCTGGCAGCAGCTGCATATTAATGACCTAATACATCATGCTTTCACTTTCACAAAGCCCTGAGAGTAGATAAAGTGAACCCAAATAAATGGGACAAAACCTATATACTTGGTAATTTATATATTGAGATCATGATGCAATGGTACATAAATTTGGGGGGGGGAATACCAAAACTAAAGGGTACCTAGTGTGAATATTTTTAGCAGCACAATCAACTGCAAGGTAAACATTACTGGTAACTGCTGATCAGTCCTGCACATCGGCTTGGAGGAATTTCAGTTCATTCCTCTACACAGAACAGATCGAACTGTTGGTTCAGCTCCCTTCCACAACATTTCTTTTTGGTTTAACATCATATATTTTAACAAGGGGATAGATACTTTTATAAAAGTTTACAAAAGTGAATACATTTAATGATAGATGGCAGCAAAACCGTGCCCTAACCATGATACTACCACCACCATGTTTTTCACAGATGGATAATGGTTCTTATGCTGGATGCAGTGTTTTCCTTTCTCCAACATAACACTTTTCTTTTAAACCAAAAAAAAATTCTATTTTGATCTCATCTGTCCACAATAGTCTTCCCAATAGCCTTCTGGATCGTCCACGTTATCTTTAGCAAACTGCAGACAAGCAGCAATGTTCCTTTTTGGAGAGCATGGGCTTTCTCCTTCCTTCCAACCCTGCCATTGCACCCATGTTGTGTTCATGGTTCTTCTGATGTGGACTCATGAGCAATTAACATTAGCCAATTTGAGAGAGGCTTCAGATGCTTAGAAAGTTACCCTGGGGGGTCCCTTTGTTACCTTGCCAACTATTACACGCCTTGCCTCTTGGAGTGATCTTTGTTGGTTGACCACTCCTGAGGAGGGTAACAATGGTCTTGAATTTTTCCTCCATTTGTACACAATCTGTCTGACTGTGGATTGGGGAGTCCAAACTCTTTAGAGAATGGTTTTGTAACATTTTCCAGCCTGATGAGCACCACCAACTCCTTTTTCTGAGCTCCTCAGAAATCTCCTTTGTTAGTACCATGGAATAACACTTTCCACAAACATGTGTTGTGAAGAGCAGACTTTGATAGATCCCTGTTCTTTAAATAAAACAGGGGTGCCCACTCACACCTGATTGTCATCCCATTGATTGAAAACACCTGCCTCTAATTTCACCTTCAAATTAACTGCCAATCCTAGAGGTTCACATACTTTTTCCACTCACTAATATGTAATATTGGATCATTTTCCTCAATAAATAAATGAGCAAGTATAATATTTTTGTCTCATTTGTTTAACTGGGTTCTCTTTATCTACTTTTAGGACTTGTGTGAAAATCTGATGATGTATTTATGCAGAAATATAGAAAATTCTAAAGGGTTCACAAACTTTCAAGCATCACTGTACATGGCATTTATCTTGGCAGAATCAGTAGGTATTGCACATATAGAGGAATGAGGAGTAAGTTGATAGTAATTAAAAACACATAGCTGGGGTACGCATTAGTTGTAATACTAAGACAATGAAAGAATGAATGTTCCATCAATGATGGCACACAGTCCTGGCTCAACTGCACCAAAAGTATGATACTACTACCACCATGTTTCACAGATCTTCTTACTTTCTCCAACCAAAACACTTCTCATTTAAACCAAAAAGTTATATTTTGGTCCCATCCACCTACAAACCATTTTTCTAACGTCCATGCAATATTTAGCAAACTATAGCAATGTTCATTTGGAGATTAGTGGCCTTCTCTTTGCAGTGCTGCTATACAAATCATTGTTGTTCAGTATTATCCTGATGTTGGAGTCATGAACATTAACATTATCCAATGTGAAAGAGGAGTTTAGTTCTTCAAAAGTTATCCTGTGTTCCTGTGTGACCTCATGGACTGTTACATACCTTGTTCACCTGTTCCCAATCTGTCTGATTGTGGATGGCTGGTGTGCAAACCCTTTATAGAGGGTTTTGTAACCTTTTCCACACGGATCACATGGATTCCATGTTTCAGCCTGGTATCTGTCAAGGTTTCTTCCTTATGTGCCTCACATCTTCCCTATCCATTGATACCTCTGGCCACTCAACTGGGGCCTAGACATGACATTTTGTGAAGAGTTATAAAACATAAACATATGAAACATATGTAAAACATATAACAGATGAATTTGGCTATGGTGAAACTTTTCTATTGAAAATAATGCAACAAATAGGCCAGACAGAAATGTAGGAAACTCTTTTGAGCCCCATTTACCCAATATTGTATCTATATTAAACCAAACAGACAGGAGAATCAGACAGTTCTCCAACCAGTCAGACACTTGTTATGTTTCAGACACAGAGCGGGATCTAAGACATGGAGAGAATCCATATTACATGTGTTAGCGTGCTGTAGTGTCAACTCCAGCTCAGACCATCAATTATGAATAGAGATATACAGCTAGTGAGTTGAGGTCCTGTGTCACTGGATAGCTTAGAGGAAAAGCTGAAACATTATTTTGCAATTTGCTTGAGACTTGATCTGTCTTATATTACAATACTCTGCCTGACATTATGGCCAAAGTGTCGGGTGGTCCTGCTGAAAAATATTTCTCACTTCCTAGCAGGATGTAAGTAGAACCTGATGATGAACTGTCCTTGTTTCTGGGTATAGTTAGTAAATAACTAACTTACTTAATTGGGTCCTTAAAGGTAGTATTTGCATGTAATAATGCACAGTCCTTAGCAAACGTTTGTGAATGCCGAAAAATGTAACCTAAAAAACACTGAATACTGAATTCGGATAATTCCATGGCTTTTCTGCCATGTGGTGGTGTCCATATATATAACACAGTGGGGCAAAAAGTATTTAGTCACCACTGATTGTGCAAGTTCTTTCGACTTAGAAGATGAGAGAGGTTCCTGTAATTTTTCATCAGAGGTACACTTCAACTATGAAGACAGAAATGAGGGAAAAAAAAATCTCAGGAAATCCCTTCCCTCACATTGTAGGAATTTTAAAGAATTAATTGTAAATCATATGGAAAATAAGTAGGGTTGGTCACCCCGACATACAAGCAAGATTTCTCTCATCTACACGGGGCGGAGATCTGCAATGGAGGAATGGGCCAAAATAAACCAGCTAACAGTGTGTGCTGTTTGACCTCTGTCATTTGCCCAACAATGGGGGGGTTATGTTACAAAGTATTGAGTTGAACTTTTGGAATTGACCAAAATACTTTATTTTCCACCATAATTTACAATTAAATTCTTAAAAAATCCTACAATGGTGATTACCTGGATTTTTTCTTCCACATATTGTCTCTCATAGTTGAAGTGTAGCTCTGATGAAAATCACAGACCTCTCTCATCTTTCGAAGTAGGAGAACTTACAACACAGTTGCTGACTAAATACTTTTTTTGCCCACAGGCATATATATATATAGCATATATATTGTAATATATGGTATTCGGTTCACTCGTTACAGCCGAAACTCGAATCACGATTCAGTAAACAGTGATTCAGTGATTCAGATTCACAATAGCTCTTGCTCAGTGAAGATCTCCGCTGTGTTTATTGTGTTTTTCTTTAGCTTTACATCGAAGTAATGCTGTACATGTAAATGTAAGATTGGCAGCTATGCTAGTTCATCAATAGAATAAGTGTTTTGCTTTTACTTATCACTTTCAATCCATTGCTCACTAAATTACATGAAAATTTTCAACACTTTACTATAAAATAAGCTTTGTGTTAATGATTTTAGCCGACTGTAGGTTAAAGTGGTTACTTGGTTAGTGGTAGGTTAAAGTAAGTGTTTTAACCAACTTCTGGAACGAATTAACAACGAGATCCGAGGTACCACTGTATATAATAAATTAACCTCCTGTCTAGCCTTAGTTTTGTTAGCTGTTTAGCTTTATGTTTGTTTGTGTTTTGTTCCTATGTTTAGTTCTTCACCTTTTATCTTGCTCCCTTGCATATTTCTTTATCTAGTACTGTGCTATGTTCCTTTGGTAGACCCTTGTCTCTCTTGTCTCGCATGTTTGTACCATATAGTTAAAGTACCAGACTGTAGACCAGAAGGTGGGACTGTGGTAGCCTAGTGGGTAAGGTACTGGACTATGGACCACAAGGTCCAGGGTTCAAATCCCACCTGTGCCAAGCTGCCACTGTTGGGTCCTTGAGCAAGACCCTTAACCCACAAGTGCTTGGATTGTAAGATTGTACCAATTGTAAGTCGCTCTAGATAAGGGCATCTGCTAAATGCTCTAAATGTAAATGTAAGGTCCAGAATTAAAATCCCACCTTTGCCAAGTTGCAGCATAGCCCAAAATTGCTTGGGTTGTAAAACTGTATCAGTTGTAAGTCACTCTGGATAAATGTAATGTTTAAGTGTTTTTTGTTTTAATGTTTAAGTCGTGTCTCACCTCTTGGACTTAAATCTGTCCATCTCTTCAGTCATTTTGACCAAGCGTAGCATCATTTAATCTTAACACAACCATGGAATAGACTATACATAGCCCTGATTTTTTCTGGTCAGGGTACTTTTTATGGTTTACACTAGGCTACCACAACAACAAATAATGTCTATTTATTATTTTTAGGGGTGCTGGGTCTCAATTTAGGGGACTCAAAAATGGTCTGGTATGGCTCTAACCTTGGACGCTCTACCACGTGGGTGTCATACCGACTTATATATTCCTTGTCGTTGACATTTATGATTCGGGGGAACAAAAGAAACAAGGAAAATCCCCTCTTATCCTGTTTGATCCAATCGATCTTCTGTGTATTCCCGTGCTTATCTAGTAGTGATTTTCTAATAACATTCCCTCATTCAAAACTCCAGCATATTTGCCCTCTAGAGACGAACTTGAGCAGCTGAGCAGACGTTTACACTCACAGCTATGGCGTCTGATATTCCTGTGCATGCTGAATAACAATAAGAGTTGTCACCATGATGGAATCCTAATGGGGAGAAAATGCTGGGGAGGTTAAGTTCCTCCATTGACTGACCTGAGGGAATGGTTTTATTGTAAAAACTGGGCACCTGTTATATGGCTTCCATGGATTTAACAAGCTCTGGAAACGCTTATGGAAGCACAATATGGAAACAAATATGGAAGCACTATCTTGACTGTCGATGGGTTCTAGGGATTGTATTATAACAAAATAGGATGTTTAAATTAACAGCAGACTATGAAAGCCTGGTATAAATCCATTCATAGTTCAGGGATAAAAGCCAAACCTGTGTTAGTCATGCTTTGTAATAATTTACATGTCATAATTGTTTAGATTTAGGTTCAGGGGTGGAGTTAGTTCATTTTCTTAGTGCTTAAAAGAAATAAAATGAAATCCAACCTCATAAACCTGTCTATGTAATGTGGGGGCACCCCTGGTCTGGTCATGTGACAACTGCAGACCCAGCTTTCACACCGAGCACTGGAGACTCGGGAACCTACACAAGTAAATTTAAGGAACACTCATTTTTATTTGCATTTTTCTGATTTGGGATTGTAATAGAGCTACTGTAACATCACAGATGGCAGACATAATTAGCACATATTTGATAAAATATATGATAAATATTGATAAATATATATGTCATATATATGTTATGAGTAAAGGTTATGTCTGTCTTCGATCTTTCTGCTTCTGTCTGTCCCACTTTTTTGATAACAGATGACATGTTATTATTACTCTCTTAGCAAGTAATGAGCAGAGGTTATAATGTCTGTCGATAACTCTCTTTCTGTCTATCTAAATACAGTGGGGCAAAAAAGTATTTAGTCAGCCACTGATTGTGCAAGTTCTCCGACTTAGAAAGATGAGAGAGGTCTGTAATTTTCACCATAGAGACTTCAAGTATGAGAGACAAAATGAGAAAAAAATCCAGGAAATCACATTGTAGGATTTTTAAAGAATTTAATTGTAAATTATGGTGGAAAATAAGTATTTGGTCACCCACAAACATGCAAGATTTCTGGCTCTCACAGACCTGTAACTTTTTCTTTAAGAAGCGCTTATGGGAAGAATGAACGGGGCCATGTATCGTGAGATTTTAAGCCAAAACCTCCTTCCATCAGTGAGAGCATTGAAGATGGAACGTGGCTGGGTCTTCCAGGATGACAATGATCCCAAACACACCGCTCGGGCAACGAAGGAGTGGCTCGGTAAAAAGCATTTCAAGGTCCTGGAGTGGCCTAGCCAGTCTCCAGACCTCAACCCCATAGAAAAATGTGGTGGGGGAGTTTGAAAGTCCATGTTGCCTCAAAACATCACTGCTCTAGAGGAGATCTGCATGGAGGAATGGGCCAAAATACCAGCTACAGTGTGTGCCAACCTGGTGAAGACTTACAGGAAACGCTTGACCTAGGAGAAGTAGGAGAACTTGCACAATCAGTGGCTGACTAAATACTTTTTTGCCCCACTGTATGTGAGGGTCCATCTGTGGCTCTGTCTGACTGTAATACTGTCTCTCTGTCTACCTCTGTGTCTGTTCATCCCACTGAATGTCTGTCCTTCTGTTTGTCTCTCTGCTTGCCTGTCTCTGTGTTTGTCAGCTCTTCAGTTCAACACCGGTTTACCATCCCCAGCAGAGGGTAAATCTAAGAAACTGTGCATGATGTCTGACATTCCCATAACGTTCTGTAAGATGAACTCCATTACAGTGCATTTGAAGGTTTCGCCATACGTTGCACTGCCACATGAATCCTTTGCAGTGCCACACAAACGCTGCCACACAGCATCATTTACCTAAGCACCTCTGGCTCGTGGGCTTCACGTCCGGTTGATCCGACCCCCGTGATATTTCCAAAGGTCACCATCATTATTGTTGCCTAGCAACCTGCTTCGCACACTGTAGATATAAACATCAGGGGCTTTACAGTGAGCAGAGAGCAGGAAAGCTACCTAAATGATCTACCTAAATGATTACAGGCGCTTAGTGAACCTCCGAGATTCAGTGAGTGTCACAAGATGTAACTCATAAGAATAATGATAATAATGTAACACCATGTACACATGGTGACGAGTTCAGTTGTTCGATTTTTAGATACATGTTGTACAGTCGCTTCAATGGTGAATGCTGATTTTTGTATATAAATGATGTAGCAAAGTAACATTAATATTCATAATCACCATTCATTTTGATTCAGAAGGTATATTACATATGCACTAGTGTTGTAGTACTTGTATGGCCATAAATGAGCGATTTTGGTCTTGGCTATTTAGTTAGTACCAGTACACTACAGTATCCCATATAGTATTGCTATTAAGTTATATAATATGGTGTTTGGACAACGTCCAGATCGTGCAATGATATTGTTTAGATGTAATATAAAGTAGCCTGTAAGCCAATAAAAGTGATTTATGAAAATATCAATATGTTTTGAAGAGGATGACCATTCACTGCCTTTCCAAAGTAGCAGTGCATGTAAACAGTATATGTTCAGTAGTGATCTAGTGGTGGTTTTTGAGCCTCGAAGAATGGCCTGGAGGTCAAAAAATTATGTGGATTATAAAATGGGCCACAATAAACTGTATAGCTACAAAGTGAACCTACCTGTATATACAGTGGTGTGAAAAAGTGTTTGCCTCCTTCCTGATTTCCTATTTTTTTCATGTTTGTCACACTTAAGTGTTTCGGAACATCAAACCAATTTAAATATTAGTCAAAGACAACACAAGTAAACACAAAATGCAGTTTTAAACGAAGGTGTTTATTATTAAGGGAGAAAAAAATCCAAACCTACATGGACCTGAGTGAAAAAGTGATTGCCCCCAAACCTAATAACTGGTTGGGCTACCCTTAGCAGCAACAACTGCAACCAAGTGTTTGCCATAACTTGCAATTTACAGCATTGTGGAAGAATGTTGGCCACTCATCTTTGCAGAATTGTTGTAATTCAGCCACACTGGAGGGTTTTCCAGCATGAACGGCCTTTTTAACGTCATGCCCCAGCATCTCAGTAGGATTCAGCTCAGGACTTTGACTAGGCCACTTCAAAGTCTTCATTTTGTTTTTCTTCAGCCATTCAGAGCTGGACTTGCTGGTGTGTTTTGGATCATTGTCCTGCTGCAGAACCAAAGTTCGTTTCAGCTTGAGGTCACAAACAGATGGCCGGACATTCTCCTTCAGGATTTTTTGGTAGACAGCAGAATTCATGGTTCCATTTATCACAGCAAGTCTTCCAGGTCCTGAAGCAGCCAAACAGCCCCAGACCATCACACTACCACCACCATATTTTACTGTTGCTATAATGTTCTTTTTCTGAAATGCTCTGTTACTTTTACACCAGATGTAATGGGACACACCTTCCAAAGAGTTCAGCTTTTTTCTCGTCAGTCCACAGAATGTTTTCCCAAAAGTCTTGAGGATCATCAAGATGTGTTCTGGAAAAATTGAGACAAGCTTTGTTCTTTTTGCTCAGCAGTGGTTTTCGTCTTGGAATTCTGCCATGCAGGCCTTTTTTGCCCAGTCTCTTTCTTATGGTGGAGGCATGAACACTGACCTTAACTGAAGCAAGTGAGGCCTGCAGTTCTTTGGATGTTGTTGTGAGGTCTTTTGTGACTTCTTGGATGAGTCGTCGCTGTGCTCTTGGGGTAATTTTGGTCGGCCGGCCACTCCTGAGAAGGTTCACCACTGTTCCAGGTCTTCACCATTTGTGGATAATGGCTCTCACTGTGGTTTGCTGGAGTCCCAAAACTGTAGAAATGGCTTTATAACGCTTTCCAGACTGATAGATCTCAATTATTTTCTTTCTCAATTGTTCCTGAATTTCTTTGGATCTCGCATGATGTGTAGCTTTTAAGGATCTTTTGGTGTACTTCACTTTGTCAGGCAGGTCCTATTTAAGTGATGTCCTGATTGAGAACAGGTGTGGCAATAATCAGGCCAGAGACAGTGAACTCAGGTGTGATAAACCATAGTTATGTTTTAACAAGGGGAGGGAACCACTTTCTCACACAGGGCTATGTAGGTTTGGATTTTTTTTCTCCCTTAATAATAAACACCTTCATTTAAAAGCTGCATTTTGTGTTTACTTGTGTTGTCTTTGACTAATTTAAATTGGTTTGATATTCCGTAACACTTAAGTGTGACAAACATGCAAAAAACTATGAAATCAGGAAAAAGAAACACTTTTTCACACCACTGTAGAACCTATATAAGTAGCAGGTAACTTGTAAGATAGATACAGTATAATGACGCAATTAAGCACAGAAATATAATAAAGTTTATCACAACTGTGCTGAGAAGCAGCCACAAGTTAAATCCTTCCTATTTGTTCTTTATCCTGACTCCGTGTAGGCCAAGCCTCTCTGGTGTTGGGTCTTATTTCTGCCGTTCTCTCCCCCCGTGTGCTGGACGTGATGGATTTGCCTGACTGCTCTGTAGGGGAAGGCAGATCTGATCAGGTGATTTATCTCAGCCCTCCAGCTTCTAATAGATGTTCTGTACAACACTGCTTGATAGTTCTTCATTGTATCCGAGCAATCGCAACATGAACAGAAAAAAAGAGACTTTAGCTGAGGTGAGATCAGGCATGTGTGTTAATAATTTGATTTCCCCTTTATAATAGCATCAGTGAACTGATTTGGGCTAAGCATATGGATAAGAACAAGCTCATCGAGCACAAAGACATAAAAAGAATAATTCTAGGGACAAGATCAAGGTGAGCACATTTTTATGTATCAATTACAATCACCCATAACTCTTTCTTGGGACTATTTAAAAAGATTAATGTAGTAAAACTCATGATAGCAAATACAAAAGCATAAAACACGCTTTCTAAAATCATGGAACAATTTTGTACTCATTTTACTGTGTGTTCTGTTAATTGGCCAGATTATAGGTATCTGCAGCTTAAGAACCGCATTACGTTCAGTGAAAGAGGCTGTATATTGACTGTATATTACCATAGGCACAGAGTCTTTTTAGGCTACTGTAATGTAACTATAAAGATCATTTTCACAACACAACTGCATGCAACAATGCATAAATGCGTCACAGATATCAGATCCACCGCTGAACTGTTCAAATACATGAGAGACAGACACACATTAACAGTTCACACTCTGTAGAACCAAAATCTAAACACACTTGGTGAAATGTAAACATACCTCGCTGGCTGCACACAGCCAAGACAGAATGAGTCCACTTGAAGAACTCTAATTTCCAAAACAGGCAATGCAATATAAACCTTTTAAACACTTTAAACCATTAAGCTTGATCTTGGCAGGGAAAACTGTGACACCTAAAAGCACCTGTGCATAATTATGCGAGTGGTTACTGCAATGTAAATCAATACTCATTTAAAAATAAAAAAACACGTCAACAAAATCTCAGAATATCACATAAATAATGCTGATGGCATTTGAAATATACACACTAAACCTTTTCTAATTTGACCAGTTATTTATGGCTGCAACATCCAGAGTCGTGCATCCTTGCCTTAGACTAAGGGCAGAGCTGGGGGTTCATAGTCAAAGAGTCTTATGGTGATCAGAGACGTTGGGTTGCTGTCTTCTGCCTCCCGTGGGGTTGCCGATGTCTCATGTGATCCCTCTTGGCTGTGTTACCTTCCGGTTCTCCTCTTTCTAGCTATGCTGCTATAGCTAATGCTGCCAGGGTCTCATGCTACACATGGCATCAGTGATTGTTAATAGACACTGTGCTCTTAATCAATAACTAATTACATTTTCTGTTTTCTCTCCGAGCTGTGTTCCGGCAGTTCCAGCCCCACACATGATGTTCATCTGCTGGAGCTTCACTCAAGCTGCTTCCGTCATCAGCTCCAACCCCATCCATAACCCAGGCCACTTAATGCCGATGTGCATACTTCACATATTTTTATTTTATTCGTAACTTTGACTCCATGAACTTTAGTTTCGTTCTTAGATTTATCATCTACGCCGCCCAAGGAGGTGTTGGGTCCCTTTTTGAAGTCTTGGTCCTCCCAAGGATTCTTCCTCATAAACACTTAGGGAGTTTTTCCTTTCCACTGTCACCTAGGCTTGCTTCCAATTTGGATTGGACGTAGTTATTAGGAGATAATCTAAACTTGTAAAGTTTGCTTTGAGACAATGCTCCATTGTAAAAAGCGCGGCATATAAATAAAATCTGACTTGACTTGGCTTACATGTACTGAGATTCTAAAACCCTAGTAGCTGGTGAGGATAAATAGTTTTATGCGTAACCATTTAAGCTCATAAAGTTTTGGTTTTAGCAAAATCAATTTTTGTAGTTAGCTTATTTCTTTTTGGGAAATTATATACGTTTTATATGAAAACGTACTGTGTGTTTTCTTAGGTGCCAACAGATATATACACTGTTTATTTTCTGCATTTTGGGTTAAGACTCATGAGAAAAGTTAGAAACAGTCGAGAGTCCCAGTGTGTTTGTTTGTGGTGGCCTAGTGGTTTAAAGTACTAGACTATGAACCAGAATGTTCCAAAATTCAAATCTGACCTCTGCCAAGCTACCAATGTTGGGTCCCTTGAGCAAGACCCTTAACCCACAATTGCTTGGATTGTAAGACTCTATCCATTGCTTTCCAAGTCGCTCTTAATGAGGGGTGTCTGCTAAATGTAAAATGTAAACGTTTGTTTCATTACTACAGACAAGAAAATGCTTAAATATCTCATCAGATTTAACATCATCAGCTTTCATAGAGCTTGCGTGAAATAAAAATGAGGAATACAATAAATCCACAAGTAGGTTGCATTTAGAACAGACGGAAGCTCTGCAGAAAGCTGGAGAAGGTAAAAGTCTTGATGCTGAGGTCTCTATCTCAGTCAGAGGTGGATGAGTGAGTCGTGCTTCCCCTCAGTGACGTTCACCCATAGAGGTGACCTCTTCTGTCTCTCTTGAGCTGTAAAAAGCTGTCTGAGAGCATCAGGGCTCAGAGGTAGCCAGAGGCAAAGGCCACAAGCCTCCGAGGCAGCCATCACATGGAAAGCCCCTCCCTGGAGTACGCTCCCGTCCAATGGGAATGGACCTTTTCCATTTTTTCGTCAATCATATTACCAGCTGCCCGGGTTAAACAGTAAATCTAGCACTTTCTCTTTATCGTGATTCTCTCCCTTTGTTTCTGTTTTATCTGCCTACGTTAGTGCTACAATCCTCCCTCCCAAACCCCCTCCCTCATCCTCTCTCCTTCTTTCCATCTCTTTCTCTCTTCCTCTCCCAGCCTGAGCTAAAGTGACCACACATGTGTCGCCAGGCTGCCAAACCAGCAGTGATTTAGCAAACAAGCACTCAATCAATGGTGCTCTGAGGCGTGTAACACATGCCAGTCAAAACCTATTATGTTCAGAACGGGTCCCTTTGAGTTCCACTTGAGTGGCCTGACCCTGTGGCGGGGAGCCAGACATGCCAGGGCTCAGAGGACGGTGGCCAGCGCCAAAGACAAACACACAGAGACTTGCAGAGGTCAACGACAGGTACCCAGCCAACTGCTGAGGGTTTGAGCAACTCGTTATTGCAATCAATGGGGCATAGCTCAAAAGATACATCAATAGATTAGGGGACAGTTCTGGCTCATTTAGAAGAGCATGTCCAAGGTTGCCAGGTTTTTTCATGTGTGAATCTCTTGAGGCGTCATCTAATTTAATTTGTGTTGGCTTTAAATCCCTAAAAGTCTGGCAACAAAAGACAAACTGTTAAGGCAGATCAAATGTAATTGGTGAAATACGATGGATGTTCAGTAAGAGCGCAGATCGATGATGAAACTACAAGCACCAGCGAGTACGAAGCATGGAATGTTCATTCATTCATTCATTTTCTTACCTGCCTAATCTTAAACTAAGTGTTAATGGCTAACTCTAGGTTAATCATAGGTTGTCATAGGCCGCTCAAAGTATAGAGCGCTCTAATAAAAACACTCTTTAAACTCCTCGGTTCATGATACATTTACCTTATGATGGATTTATCGGAATGTATCTCCTTTGTAAATCAGAGAGCACCTGTACAATACAACTCCTTAATGCATGTAATGCTTTATACAGTGTGGATTTTGTGGGGGTCTGGAACGGATTCATTCACTTTACATTATTCCTTATGGGAAAAATTTGCCCTGTAGCCTACTCATTGTTTTCGGTTTTCGACAAGCCCTCTCAAAGTCTGATAACTGCCCAAAATGTGTGCGTTGTAGAGGCATGTCTAGCAGTCAATGACTTCCCAAGAGGTACACCACCCCAAAGTAGCATCCCAATGCCTTATAGGGCAAGACCAAGTGTCTAATCAGACCACACCTGTAATCATTTACAAATCGAGTTCTGCAGCAATCCGACATTTCTATCTGAGGGACTTTACGTTGATTTCACAACGACCTCAGCTGACCACAAACACACCATACATGAAATAGTTTAGCCAATCTTGGCTGAATCTAATGTCAGCTGTTTAATTCAGCCGTATCAAACATCTGACTCGGACCTCACTGTATGTGTGATGTGTTGTGTTATACTGTTGTTTCTGCATCTAGGCTGGTAGCTCTTTGAACAGCAGAGCCCTCTGTTCATGTAGAAGCCCAAAGCAGATTGACCCATCACTGTCCATCAACAAAGACGTGCTAATATTAGAGTTCGCCCTGAGGATGCCAATACTGACAATTGGTGTAAAAGAGTTTATTTACACGGGTGTTAGGAGAGAACAGCCCCAAGCTGGTGGGAGTTTAGTTCAGCTCGGTTTTGTTAGCACTGCGTGACCAGTGCTGGCTTTGATTTCCACTGCTATTGTATAGCAAAGGTGGAGAGAAAATTAATACAGACTCAACTGCATTTAATTATATAACATTTTAAATACTGGACTATTTAATATCCACATTTACATTCTGTGAACTGGGATGCTGACGAAAAAGGACGTTATTTGGACATTGCCATAGTCAGATATAGTTATTTGCACATAGTGTTTTAATTTACACAGTATCATTAATTGAAACGGAATATGAAAACACTTGTACGGTACTTACACAACTTGAAACACTTATGGAAAACTAAAATTAAAAACAAAGTAGAACCATACTAGGTTTTTCTTTTCTTTCAATACTGCAATTATCTTTTCTGTCTGTAGATGTCGCAAAGGTTCACTCATACTAGTTTTCTGCCATTCAAGTATAAAGTAGATAAGTAGATAAGGGTGTGTTCATATTTGTAGTGGGTTCACACAGCTTAGCGTTAACACTGACGTTCTTAAAATGGAACGAAAACATGTAAACAAAAGTCACATGAATAAGGCCACATACTGATTGGACAGTTTTTATGATGTTTTGTGACCAAACCTTCCAAATTTCCTCAACAATGTCGTGTGCTGGGCTAAACACGCTCATGGTATTTCTTAACATGTGCTGGTAATTCTTCCAGCTGATACCTCACAGAGAGCTTCTTGTATTAATAGCTGAAAAAGACCCAGATAAAATTAGCTTCTGTAGGATACAATGGCAGTCACCTCACCTTACACTGGAGCAACAGCATCATCTTCATCCTGGCAGCTTCACCAGGATGCCAAGTTGACCCTTCTACTGTCCGAAGAAGCTTGATCAAGGTATCTTTTTGGAAGGGTAGCAGCCAAGAAACCACTTTTTTGGGAGAGGAACAGGATGAAAAGATACGCTAAAGTGCACAAGGATTGGAATGAAGATCAACGGAAAATAGTATTATGGAGTGAAATGTGTCCAATCGTCCAAAATATTTTGTTAAATATATGTTGTTATGTCCAAAATATGTTGTTATATACAATTATACCATTGTTAAAACAACAAATCTAATGGTGGCCTAAGATTTTTGCACAGTACTTTACAAATAAAATAGAATTGCTTTGAAGTATGTTTAATTGAAGAACAGTATTTTTTTCCTAAATAATAATTTCACAACTCAACTATTTTCTGCATACAAGCCACTGGATATGAGCCGCACCAAATTCTGCCCATAACATTTATATACATGTGAGAACATCTCCATTTGATATCATATTATTAAAGCTGCAAGAAATGCGTAAATTGCATTCAGTGCAGATCCCTATCCAACTCATGTCATTCATAACCAAGAGTCTCAGATGAAAGCTTAGTTGTGTATACGCGGCTTACCTACAGTTGCATAACTAAACAAAGGAAGCACATAATCAGATTATTAGCTGTTGCCCAGACTCCCGGAACATATACAAGAGTATTACAGGAAGTCCCCTACATACAAACCAGTTCCGTTCCGAGGTTTTGCATGTCCAAAAGTTTGTATGTCTAAAATACTTAGCCAAAGCATCCAGCTTGTGAGCCTCCAACATCTGATCCTGCTTAATTTCATTTTATTGTCCATTATTATGGCTCACTGCTTCTTATAGAGAACATATCTGCTTTTACGCTTGATAACAGACATTCTGGGTTTAAACTAGCACAGTAATTCCAGAAAAGGAATACACATCTCAGTGTCTATTGCTCCTTCCACATCATCCCTGCGCCTCGCATCACCTTTGTTTACATTCAGCTCTTTAGTTTCTGTCTCTTTAGTTTCGTTATTTAGACCTTGCATTTCCTTTATTTGATGCGAATCGAGTATGTTTTGCTTCTGGACGGTTCATGCTGTTTCGGGTTCCCTCTTCCTCGTGTGCATCTCACGCCCTTCCTGTTTCCAGCGTTTTGGACTGTTTGTGGATTCCCAGGTCTTAGTTTTTTTATTGCACTCAGTTCTACAGTGTTTTTAGGTTTCTTAATAAAGCTCTCCTCTGTACCGACTTCTAATGCTCATCTCCCGCTCTCAGCCCAAGCATGACAGTCAGTAACATAGCCACGCCTTGATAAAGCCCAAATATGACTGAGACCGAGTAAACAACAACATTCTGCTCGCCTCCATTGAGAAGTAACTGACTGCACTGACACGTAACTTCAAATTCCGCAACAGTTTTTCATTTTGCACTTACTTTAATCATTTTCAATGTATTGCTCAGGCACTTTCGCATCTTTGAAAGAGTGTTAGTCAAACATTTGCATCTAGGGGACTTACTTTATCCAAATTTCCAGATAGGTATTATTTTTTGTACAGGTATTACTATTTTGGTATGGAAAAAGGACTCTTATTTAGGACACTGGTCCCAGTTAATACAAGACTGGGGTAGAATGGGCAGACTTTCTCAAGATGCCAGTTCAATATTTACCTGGCACGATTATTTACGTGTTAAGAAACAAATAACACAGGCAACTAATTCTTAACTAGGGAGCTTTTTGTGTGGATTGACTCCCTAGAAGTTATGAGACTGTAATTTATTTTCAATTCATGTACTTAATCTACTGAGATTATTTATACGATATTAATAATCAGATTCAGAGCATGTCCTGGAGCAACACCACATACCAAAACTTATTACTCTCCCTATAAAACACACACACACACACAGTGTGTCCCGGACAGCCGCAGAAGGCTGATGCGGCCCTGATCTGCGTTAGGGGCGAATAAGAATGAGCCAGGCAGCAGTGAAATGAGCTCTTTGAGTCAAAGATTAGCTGGGGGCACGCTGTAGGCGAGCTCTCTCTCTCACACACACACAGACCTTCTGCTGACAGCTCACACACAACGTCTAACGGCCAGAGAGGAGCCACACAACCGCCTCCTTCCTCCTGATGCTTCAATTCCTCCTTCACTGAGATCAGCGCACACTGCTCAGTGCATTTGTAAATAAGATGTCAAATCACTTTCCACGCCGTTAGTAACAGAGTTCTGCTTTCACTGTTTGACAGGTTAGAGTTTAACTCGTGTCAGCTTGTACAGTTTTTGTTTCCCAAAAAAAACCTTGTGAATGAAGACTAAAAAGATATCGTTTTTTCCAACTTGAAGTCATGCCGTTGAATTCTTGGCAAATATTAATGCAAGCAACATCCAGCCACATTTGGAACTTGTACCATTATTAAAATGCACTGATGAACCAAAGCATCATCAGCATTCACATTCAAATAACAAGTACTGTTGGTTATTCTGCTCCTACTGCGCTTGTCAAGGTGTATGACGTATCAAACGTTAAACTAACAGTCTGAGTTCTTGTAGCCCACTGTCACAGGATGGCTTGTTTGGAGATACTGGCCTCATGCTCTGAGAGTGCTAGAGCCGAAACCAGCATACATGGGAGTCCTGGAAAAGAAGGACAATTCCATGTATTAATGTAATATATTATAATCAAAGGTTCCAAAAAAATGGTTCAGATGGTGAATGACAGAAAAGGATGAAAGGGAGAGTAAGTGTGCTTGTATAACTGAGTGGGACTGTGGTGGTCTAACGGTTAAGGTACTGGACTATGGACCAGAAGGTCCAGGGTTCAAAGCCCACCTCTGCTAAGCTGTCACTGTTGGGTCCTTGAGCAAGACTCTTAACTCACAATTGTTTGGATTGTAAGACAAGGGTGTCTGCTAAATGGCATAAATGTGAATGCTAGGCTTATTCTCTACCACTGCATTTGAAAAAAATGATCAGACTTCTACTTTGCAACCAGCCAATAATCTGACAGAAAGTAAACTTCAAACTTTAATATTCAGTGATCAAATTCTTCATTTTCTTGAGTATATACTGCGCGTCAGTGTCTCCACAGAAGGGTTCAAAAGCCGTTTAGCGGGTACTGGGTGTAATTCCAGGGTTGCCAGATCCCACGAGAGAATTCCATACCAGGGATATGTAAATAACTCCAAGTGAAATCTGGAAGAATTAGTGGACCTGGCAACCTCTACATGCACAGGCAGGCTGACAGACCGACTGACATCGGGTAACTGGTATATATGCAGTGAGAAGTCCGATGACTGAACTAAAATCCAGCTCTGTTTATCAGATCTATGTAATGCAATCTAGTATGCTGTGTATATGACCGCTTGAATAACCAGATAATGGCAGAAATCCAGCTATGATCAGATTATTAAGTGCATGTAAATGTGAGTGAGGGTACGAGCACATTGTTTTCTTTTTCCTTTTTCTTCCTCTCTCACTGCTACACACAGTCAAACTGTTTACCGGCAGCATCTCATATAAAGAAACCGCATCGATGCTGACTCTTGACCACTTTAATTAATGCATCAGCCAGGTCTCACTTGTTAGGGCTAAATGTGTTACACACCACACGACCACTCCATCAAGCCTGCAGACGCGGCTGGCACTCTTAGACCTTTATTCCTGTACATTTCTCCAAGAACTGAGTTATCATGACAAAAGGCAAAACTGTTATGACCAGACAACT
The DNA here is from genome assembly GCA_025084515.1 of Ancistrus triradiatus. Lineage (NCBI taxonomy): Eukaryota > Metazoa > Chordata > Actinopteri > Siluriformes > Loricariidae > Ancistrus > Ancistrus triradiatus. The sequence continues at coordinate 12,468 of JAJAGP010004897.1, read as the reverse complement.
GGGTTGGAGCATCTTTGAAATAGCAAGGATTGTGGGGTGCTCACAGGTAGCAATGGGAAAGAATGATCAAACCACGGCCAGTGACTTGTGTTTAGGCACCATGCCTCAGCTGCTTATTAAGGCAGATATAAAGATATTTGACAAAGTGCCCTGTAGCACTATTAGCCTATAGGGAAAACATTTGGTGGGAGTAGCAAACTATTTTGGACACTTTACTGGTTACTGTGTGACAGGAGATTCCCTAAATGTCACGGATCTTTTCCTAATAGGCATAAGGCTATAACAAATGTATACATATTTCCAGGTGTTTACATGTGCAGTTCGATAATTTGTCTTGTTGCACACAAATAAATCCCCACAGAAAGAGATGCTCAGCTCAAGCCATCCAGCATGTGTTAACCGAGGCGAACCAGGGGCCTGTGCTAGCTTCATGATTTAAGGATAGAGAAACAAAAGAACTTGTCCCCCCTGTCATCCTCTGGCAGTGAGAGTAAAGGATTGCTTTGATGAACGAGAGAAGGCGGAGTCAGTGCGTGCGAGTGAAGCCAATCTACTGTACACGCCAGACCTCGAACCAGGGATTATACTAAAGCACCCTCCCTCTCCCTCAGGGCATGAGGACATAAGAGCATGTGTGTGTATATATATGAAGGTTATGTGTGCGTGCATATGCAGCGCGGGTGCGAGCGTTCGTTGTGCAGCACCCTGCCTGTTCCAGCATATTGTGCCCTCCAACTCCAAAAGATGATTAGGAGGATTTTCTCTGGGCCAAACAGCATGCCTTTAAGAGGCAGACAGCTGGTAATGAGCGCTAGGTCGCTTCGTGGCGCTTATGCTCCAAGTGAAACACAATAAGGGCTTGTTGCAGATTGTGTGTGGCCCATGGCTTCTGCTAAATTTATTCCATACACCTAAGGAAATTGAACGTGGATGGCAGACTTTCAGTTGAAGTAACACAAGTGGTAATAATTGGGAACATAGTAAAAGAAATCTAAAATGAAATGTAGAAATACGAAATGTTAGGCCACCTCAAAACCCATTGAAATGTTCTGCTAAAATGAATTTAATTCATTGAAAAAAATCTTGTACTTAAGATGTGTGTTATTACAATAAGAAATGGACAGAGAGAGAGAGAGAGAGAGAGAATAAAGAAACAAACAAAGAAACAAGGAAAACATTAAAAAAAAAAATCAAACGTAGATAAAAAACAATAATAAGAGAAAAGAAACAAAACCAAACAAAACATTTACTTTGATGGAAGTTAAACATTTAATTAAAAAATAACCAAAATATCAAATATACATGAATACATATGTATGAAATATACAGCCCCATATCAGAAAAAGTTGGGGAAGTATGGAAAAAAATAAAAAGAAAATAAATAATAATAATAATAATAATAATAATAATAATAATAATAATAATAATAACAAAAAAATAAAAGTAAAATAAATAATAATAATAATAATAATAATAACAAATAAATAAATTAATAATAATAATAATAATAATAATAACAACAAATAAATAATAATAATAATAATAATAATAATAAATAAATACATAAATAAATAAATTAATAATAATAATAATAATAATAATAATAATAACAAATAAATAATAACAAATAAATAAATTAATAATAATAATAATAATAATAATAATAATAATAATAATAATAACAACAACAACAACAAATAAATAATAATAATAATAATAATAATAATAAATAAATAAATACATAAATAAATAAATTAATAATAATAATAATAATAATAACAAATAAATATTAATAATAATAATAATAGTAACAATAATAATAATAATAATAACAAATAAAAAAAATAAATTAATAATAATAATAATAATAATAATAATAATAATAATAAAAATAAAATTTATTGAAAAAAGCACCTTTCAAGACCCTCAAGGACACTATACAGAATCAAAAGCAAAAAATAAAAAATAAAAAATTACACAAAACTATACAGAATAATATATACATTCTACATGGAACAAAAGACAGACAATAAAAATAAAAACTAAACGGGAAAATTACAAAGACTACTGAGAAAATATTTTCAAAAGGTGAGTTTTAAGTCTAAATTTAAAAAGAGGGAGCGAATCAATATTACGGATATCCGGTGGAAGGTAGTTCCACAATTTTGGAGCAGAGCAGCAAAAAGTTCTGCTCCCCATAATGGTAAAGCGGACAGACGGCACGATAAGAAGAGTTGAAGCGGAAGATCTAAGCACAATGCATATAAAAAAGCAGTGTTTCATACATTTACTTTGACTTTTATTGCAGATAGTTTGAACCTGAGATATTTCCATTTTTGTCTGGTCAACTTTATTTCATTTGTTAATATATATCTGTTCATGCATTTCAGGCCTGCAACACATTCCAAAAAAAGTTGGGACGGCAAAGCATTTACCTTTGTTCACCACACCTAAGAGATGTTTTGGCACAGAGGATACCAAGCGATTTGGTGTTTCAGGTGTTATTTTGTCCCATTCTTCCTGCAAACATGTCTTAAGATGTGCAGCAGAACATGGAACACGTGTTCATGGAAGTCTTTCAAAAAATTGCATACATAGCACACAGGCCTTTAAACCGGAACAACAACAGTTAAATGTTACGACCTCTTTTAATTTTCTCCAAAAATTGTTTAAAGAGAGGGTTTTAGAGACTGTAACATAAAACAAAGACAAAATTGACTAACACACTAGTTCTTGAACAAAAATCAAAGTTTGTACTGAGATCATGGCAAACATACAAGAGTGAACTATATGCCAAAATAATAAACAAAATTTTCTCATCTTGTTTACCCAGCTAACTGGATAAAAATGATCAACAAGCAACTATTCGATCACAAGTCCATACAAGAGAATTAAAGCAAAATCATAAGAAAAAAATGAATAAAAATGGAGGAGTAGCACTCCAAACTAAATGTACAACATAAAGCAAACTGCAATGGGCCTCGGGGTGCCAGTCAACAGCACAAGCGTCATACCATGCATCACAGTGGCTTTCAAAAGGAGCATTTTCCATCCACAGCCAATCAAGATGCCTCTTCTATCAGCCGCCACAAGGATTGCAGTTAACGCACATCATGATAAGATCCTAGGAAGATCTATTAACTACAGTGGTGCTTGAAATTTTGTGAACCCTTTAGAATTCTCTATATTTCTGCATAAATATGACCTAAAACATCATCAGATTTTCACACAAGTCCTAAAAGTAGATAAAGAGAACCCAGTTACACAAATGAGACAAAAATATTATACTTGGTCATTTATTTATTGAGGAAAATGATCCAATATTACATATTAGTGAGTGGCAAAAGTATGTGAACCTTTGCTTTCAGTATCTGGTGTGACCCCACCCGTTCAGCAATACCTGCAACTAAACTTTCCCAGTAACTGTAATCAGTCCCTGCACACCGGCTTGGCGGAATTTTAGCCCATTCCTCCGTACAGAACAGCTTCAGCTCTGGGATGTTTGGTGGGTTTTCCTCACATTAGCTGCTCACTTCCAGGTCCTTCCCCAACATTTCCACAACAGTTCCATTGATTAGGTCAGAAACAATGACTATATTCTCTTTAACCATTCTTTGGAGAAACGAATTGTGTTCTTAGGGTCATTGTCCTTGCGGCATGACCCACCTTCTCTTTGAGGATTCAGTCCATGGACAGTGATCCTGACATTTTCCATTTAGAATTCCTCTGATATAATCAAAATTCCATTGTTCCCTGCAATGTTGACAAGCCGTCCTGGGCCCAGATGCAGCAACCATGATACTACCAACCCCCCATTTTTCCAGCTGGGATAAGGTGTCTTATGCTGGAACTGCATGTTTCCTTTCTTCACACACATAACGCTTTTCTTGTTAAAAACCAAAAAGGTTTATTTGGTTCGCATACATCCACAAACTTCTTCCAATAGCCTTCTGGCTCGTCCACATGATCTTTAGCAAACTGCAGACCAGCAGAAATGTTCTTTTTGGAGAGCAGTGGCTTTCTCCTTGCAGCCCTGCCATGCACACCATTGTTGTTCAGTGTTCTTCTGATGGTGGACTCATGAACATTAACATTAGCCAGTGTGAGAGAGGCCTTAAGCTGCTTTGTGACCTCACCAACTATTGCACGCCTTGCTCTTGGAGTGATCTTTGTTGGTCGACCACTCCTGGGGAGGGTAACAATGGTCATGAATTCCCTCCATTTGTACACAATCTGTCTGACTGTGGATTGGTGGAGTCCAAACTCTTTATAGATGTTTTTTAACCTTTCCAGCTTTCCATGAGCATCAACAACTCTTTCTCTGATGTCCTCAGAAATCTCCTTTGTTCATGCCACGATATACTTTCACAAACATGCGTTGCGAAGAGCAGACTTTGATAGATCCATGTTCTTTAAATAAAACAGGGTGCCCACTCACACCTGATTGTCATCCCATTGATTGAAAACACCTGACTCTAATTTCACCTTCAAATTAACTGCTAATTCACTAGAGGTTCACATACTTTTTCCACTCACTAATATGTAATATTGGATAATTTTCCTCAATAAATAAATGACCAAGTATAATTTTTTGTCTCATTTGTTTAACTGGGTTCTCTTTATCTACTTTTAGGACTTGTGTGAAAATCTGATGATGTTTTAGGTCATATTTATGCAGAAATATAAAAAATTCTATTTTCTAGTTCACAAACTTTCAAGCACCACTGTAGCTACATTCTAGGATGCAGCACTAAACTAATAAGTACAGTAGGGGCCAAAATTCTGAAAGTACTAGTGAAAATGCTTCTATCGTTCCATGTTTTTTGTCTTTTTTCCTTGCCACTGTCGCCCTAGGCTTGCTCAATTTGGGATTGGCCCTAGATATTAGAAGATAATCTAAATTGTAAAGCTGCTTTGAGACAATGCTCCATTGAAATAAATCTGACTTGACCTGACTTGACTATGTTGCAATTTTTATCCAATTTGAATGTGGTATTGATTACAAATATGACCCAAAAACACTTTTGCAACTACTCGATGACCAAAGAAGATCAAGGAGTGTTGGCTGCTGTGGACGTTCCTCCACAGTCACCTGACCTAAACCCGATCAAGCATTTATGGGGACACTTGAAGACAGTGAAGGTAAACATGCAATAACATCACAAGATGATCTTTGGAATATTGTGATCATGCTGGAAACCATGGATCACATTTTTTTTGTTTTTGTTTTTCAATTTAAATGGACCTTTGCCAAACGGAAGCATTGTTTCCCTCGCACAACTTCAGACCCCACTATGTGTATATAATAGCCCTGTATATTGGAAACTGAAAAGACTACAATAAAAAACAGAAATCCAAACTTTGTTCTGGGGCAGGACATTCAAGTGAAACTGGAACCCAATTTCAGTGTTGGATTTAATATAATTTTTGCAAAAATAACCGAAACACAATCAAGATCTGAAAGCTCACAACGAAAGCGGGACACAGTTCAATGATTTCATATCTAACAAAGCAGGAGCGTGGCTGACGAGCAATAATGATTTATATATTTCTGGTTGTAACGCTTTTAATAAACACTCCGTCAGTGAAAACCGAATCAATGTGGGCCTCGAGCATGTAAGGAAATCAATTAAAATGAAGTCACGGGCCTGGCTAGCGAATTGTCTCTGGCAGTTATTTGATATAATATGGTTAATATTTCTCACTGGGTAAATTAACACGATTTTGCCACAGTTAGATGCAGTACTGTGTGTGTGCGTGTGTGTGTGTATGTATAGCTGTGTGTGGTGGCTGTATGGGTTTCCCCAGGGTGGTAGGGATGGCGAGGCCGGAGTAATAAGCACTTTGAGAAAACAATAGGCCGAACTGACCGCTGAGCCACACAGAGACACAGGGGGCAAAAATAATTAAAGCTCTGCACCCTTCTCTTAGCTTCACTCTCTCTTTTAGTTTTCTCTGCTTCCCTCATGTTGGGTGGCTTATCTGCTTTGACTGTGTCATCCTTCCTCTCAAACTCCTTCTCTGTGTGTGTGTGTATCTTGTCTTGCTATACTTGTGAGGACCAAATGTCCCTACAATGATAGGAAAATCTGGAATGTGACTAGTGGGGACCATTTTTCCAGTCCTCACTTCTTTAACTGCTTTTTTACAAAACTTTTATTTGTTAGCCCAGCAGAGCCAAAATACCACATTGTCATTCACCCCAATGGAAGGTCCTCACAAGTATAGTAAGACAAGTATTTGTGTGTGTGTGTATTTTTGCATGTGCAGTCACAGCTTGTTTGTACTGTGTCACTCTGATATTGATCTGCTTGAGAAAAAGAGGTGGTGACCAAACGGGCAAAAGACAAGATGAGTGGGCGGATCTGGGGTGGAGCTCAGGGCAAAACATATTGTCCCCTCTCAGTAGCACAGTGAGCCCCTTATAACTCAGCGGATTAATGGGGAGGAAACGATTGGGCGGATCTTTATAAGTAGCTCATACAGTGCAAAAGTAATAGGCACACATCAGTGGTTGTTTTAAGCTCCACTAGTGTATCGGTGTGAAACAACATGTTCTAGATATAAACATATTTGCATAAGCATATTCATGGGCATAGGAGTGAGTTTGACATTGGGGGACACATTTGCAACTATGGAAGCCGACCCCATCCCCTTAAATATTAGCTAGCTATAAGCTGCTTCCTCTGTAGCTAAGGCGGTAAAATACAGTATGTATAGTGACGTGGAACATTTGTGGAATGAACAGCAAATAAACAAAGTGCATCTTTACTGTCTGTACTTCTATTTATTATTATACAAACCTATTAAAAAGTCAATTTGCAAACTAAACCATGGTTCTTATTTCCATTGCCAGAAAGCTTGGAAATTAAATTATCAGTGCAATATCTGTGTTTTACTGCCTGACCCCAAAAAGTCACCACCTGGATTTAACTAAGCAGACAGTTCAATAGTCTAATAGACCACATCCTGTGGTCATGGAAAAGATGTTGATCTGTTTCAGAAGGCTCAGATTGTGAAAGAGGTTCAAGGAGCATGAGCCATCATTATCACACATGGATTGGCCACCACAGAGTCCAGACCTGAACCCCATTGAGAATCTTTGGGATGTGCTGGAGGAGACTTTGTGCAGTGGAACAAATCTCCAATCATCCATACAAGATCTTGGGAAAAAATGAACGCAGCTGTGGACAGAAATAAATGTTGTGACATTGCAGATGCTTGTTGAAACATATATATAACATTCTCCCTTGTCATATTAATTGGTAAGTGATCAGTTATGTTCATTTTGAGCTCTTCTCTTTGGGCAAAACGTTTGATGAATGGCACAAAACCTCCCTCCCGTCATCTGTCGCTCCTTTACCTGACACCCCCCTCTTTGTACCAGTATTCTCCTAATAAGATGATACATGATATGTAAAATAACGTAATACTAGGCTCGATTATTGGTCAGATGTTGTCTTGTCCATGTATGTAAAAAACGCATTGGCAGCAGGTACTCTGGACTGATGAGGCAAAATTGGAGATTTAAGGATCTAACAGAAGGCAGGGTTGGAGAGTGTTCCATGGATCAGTGTTTGCAATGAACAGTGAAGCACTTTGGGGGTTGTAGGTCTTTAAATGGAGTTGGTAATTTGGTCAAAATTACTGGCTGTGTCACTGCTGTGCTAATGACTTTAATTTCACACACTTTTCATTTATCTCTTTGTATTGTTTTCTTCCTTTTTCTCAGCACACACACACACACACACACACACACACACACACACACACACACACACACACACACACGCACACACACACACACACACACACACACACACACACACACACACACACGCACACACACACACACACACACACTCTACCTGTTACCATCCACAGCTTTAAAAGTGCAAGTTAAAGCCAAACATCAAACCATGGTTTGGTACAACTTTAAATACCCTCGCAGGCAGCTGGAACCCCCAGACTAGCCCCCAAGCACTCTGGGATATGTAATCTCACACAAGTTAGCCTGCCCTGTACCGATCTCCAGAGGTGGTGGTGCAGAGCTGGCTTGAACTGCTTAGATTTGTTCTATGGAAATCCAGTACAGCAGCATGCACAGCCTTGACCCAGGAGTTCAAGAGGCATCCAGAATCTAAAAGGAGCTGCAGTAGGGGGACTATGGTAGCCTAGCGGGTAAGGTACTGGACTATGGACCAAAAGGTCCAGGGTTCAAATCCCACCGCTGCCACTGTTAGGTCCTTGAGCAAGGCTCTTATTTAAGATTGTATCAGTAGTAAGTCGCTCTGGATAAGGGCGTCTGCTAAATGATGTAAGCTGCATCTATTGACACTTATACAAAGTGAGTATCAAACTTCCACTCCCTGGTTGTATTGTCAATAGTTAATTGTTGTTGTAAATGTAATTATTAAGTTAAGAAACAAATAATGCCAGTTTCAATCAGTTAGCTTTGACTTAAAGGTAAAGTTAACATTGTAAATAAAGTGTCCCGTTAAGACTGACACAAACGCAAGAGGCTATAATTAAAACACTTTGTCGCTGATCAGAGAGGCAGATGGAGTTTCTGTACTGGATCCAGAACTACCACAGGATCATGCACAAACCATCAGTAGTGCCAAGGAGATTGCGTGTGGGGTTATGCTTCACAGATCAGATGCTACTCTTATTGGTCTGGTTCAGTTTGGAGGAGACGTGCTGCTAAGTGGATAAAAATGTTGGATGGGGTTCCATAATTTTGTACAGTAGCCTAAAGTCAAGTCAAGTCAAGTCAGATTTATTTATATAGCGCTTTTTACAATGGAGCATTGTCTCAAAGCAACTTTACAAGTTTAGATTATCTCCTAATAACTACGTCCAATCTCAAATTGAGCAAGCCTAGGGCGACAGTGGCAAGGAAAAACTCCCTAGTTCTAGGAAGAAACCTTGGGAGGACCAAGACTCAAAAAGGACCCAACCTCCTTGGGCGGGCGTAGATGATAAATCTAAGAGCGAACTAAAGGCATGGAGTCAAAGTTGAATAGAATGTGAAGTATGCACATCGACATTAAGTGGCCCGGGTATGATGATAAATCGAAGAGCGAAACTAAAGTCATGGAGTCATGGTCGAATAAAATGTGAATTATGCACAGTGGAGCTAAAGTCTTAGGCCACAATTAGATTTATTGTTTTAGGAACGGTATCATGAACATATATAACATATTGTCCATGATCGGACCCTTAAATTTCAAGCCTGGATTCGTCACTCCATCATATCCTTTTCTACTGATCTTCATTCCAACCTTTGTGAGCTTTAGCATATTTTGACCTTTTCCTTCTGGTAATCTTCTGAGAAAGTCGTGTCTGGGCTGCTACCCTTTCAAAAAGCAAATCAATTCCCTCCTGTAGAAGGGGCAACTTGGCATCCTGAAGAATCTGCCAGGTGCTGCTATTGTTCGAGTGTAAGGGGAGGTCACACTAAATACTTGCCCCTACAGCCTTTAGAAGCTTTTTTTTCTGATTGAAAAATATATATTACTGCATACAAATTTCCTGCATTTTATGGTTGTATTCTAATAGATAGACTGAGAAATAATTACATATGGTCATTATACCACTGGTAAAACAATGGTATATCTAATCTAAAGGTGGCCTAAAACTTTTGCACAGTACTCTACAGGTAGCTATAATGGTAGAATGCTTGGAATCCTGATGAAGCTGCCAGGTGCTGCTATTGTTCGAGTGTAAGGGGAGGTCACACTAAATACTTGCCCCTACAGCCTGTAGAAGCAGTTTTTTCTGATTTTGTATCAGTTTTTTAATACTGCGTAGAATGTTCCTGATTTTTCTGATTGTATTCTAATTAATACTGAGAAATAATTAAATATGGTCATTATACCATTGATAAAACAATGGCATATCTAATCTAAAGGTGGCCTAAAACTTTTGCACAGTACTGTACATGTAGCTATAACAGTAGAATGCTGCCCTTCCAAAAAAACCACTCCTGATGAAGCTCATTCAGAGTGTAAAAGGGTCAGCTTGGAGTCCTGATGAAGCTGCCAGATGCTGCTATTGTTCGAGTGTAAGGGGAGGTCACACTGAATACTGGCCACTATTGCCTGTAGAAGCAGTTTTTTCTGATTTTGTATCAGTTTTTTAATACTGTGTAGAATGTTCCTAATTTTTCTGATTGTATTCTAATTAATACTGAGAAATAATTAAATATGGTCATTATACCATTGATAAAACAATGCTATATCTAATCTAAAGGTGGCCTAAGACTTTTGCACAGTACTGTATTTACATTTACAGCATTTAGCAGATGCCCTTATCCAGAGTGACTTACAATTGGTACAATCTTGCTCAAAGACCCAACAGTGGCAGCTTAGCAGAGGTGGGATTTGAACCCTGGACCTTCTGGTCCAAAGTCCAGTACCTTAACCGCTAGGCTACCTCAGTCCCACACAGTCCCTCCTACTTGTAGCTATAATGGTAGAGGTAAACACGTTACCTACACCACAGGAACAGGAACCTGGCTTTGAATATCGGCAGTGCCTTCTGGATGTCTTGGACATCACAAGCAGGTTATTTTTGAGGGAGGAGAGGTCTGTCGGGATATCTTCTCCGGTTGATGCAACAGTGACCCCTACCCAGCCCTGGACCCAGGAAAATCAGGTTTACGAAAGTGCTGCTACAAAGTCAGCATGTTTCAAACCACTCTCAGTGAAAAGATTTCAAAGACTACTATAAAACCCTCTGAACTTCATTCCCTGTGTTTATATGTTGCCGTGATGTTGATCTCTAAGAACAGATGTCTGTGTCTATGTGCTTCTATTACATGACACATGGCAAATATTTCATAAGCAATATTTGGCAATCATCCTCTCTTTAAGGCAGTTACTCCCAAATCAATTCAAACGTGATAGTTCTGATTGTTCATAATGCTGACTTGGTCAATATTTCTTTTCTTCATACATCTCTCTGTTCAATTGTTTGTTCTTTGTTCAAGTAAAGAAGTGTGAAAGCTTGCCCTGCTCACCAAAGAAACACATCAGAAGTTTACACAGGGGCACCTTGAGCTTGAGTTTACTTGGAGGTGTGATTTACAAGTGACATACAGCCATCAGGAAGAAGGAGAAAGAGCACGGAACAGAAGAAAAGAAGAAAACAGAATAGGCAAAGCATAACCGGAGGCGAAAAGCCAAACCAATATTTTTCTCCTCACTCATGGCTCTCTCGTTCGTTCTCTGACATTCACAGTGACGCGAAGCAAAGCAGGGGTGCGGGGGGATGAGGGAGGTGAACAGGTGCTGAACAGAGGAAAGCGCCTTTTCATCTCGTCCCAGATGCCCTGCCTTAAAAGAGCACACATAGGCAAGATGAACCAACAGCGTTAGTGTAGGATGTACGTTTCTCTCTTTGCTGTTCTGAGAGACACCCGAAATGTACATGCAAGGAACCAGCTTAACATTTAGCGTCAGTTTAAAATGATATTATTATTATTAAATGATAAACAAATCATTAACATTTATGCACAAAAGTATTGGGACACTTACACATTACACCTACAGGAGCTTTTATAAAATCCCATTCTAAATCCACAGGCATTGATATGGAGATGGTAAGAGCTTCCATTCTTCTGGGAAGGCTTTCTACAAGACTTTGGATTGTGTCTGTGAGAACGTTTGCCCATTCATCCAGAAGAGGGCCTGGCTCACAATCACAGTTTTAATTCATCTTAAAAGTGTTTGATGGGGTTGACGTGAACACCAATCTCACCCAACCATGCTTTTATGGACCATTCTTTGTGCACTGGGGAACAGTTGGAAGCAGACAACTGCCAAAATGTCTTGCCAAGATTTCCCTTCACTGAAACTAAAGATCCTAGGCAAACCACCTGAAAAACGACCCCATATTATCCCTCCTCCGCCAAACTGTATTGGCACAATGCAGTCAGGCAGGTAACGTTCTCCTGCCGTTCATCAAACCCAAAATCGTCTGTTAAACTGTCACATAGAAAAGTGTGACTCATCACTCCACAGAATATCTTTCCACTGCTCCAGAGTCCAGTGTTGGTGTGCTTTATACCACTCCATCTGACACTTACCATTGTGTTTGATGATGTAAGGCTTCATCAAACTGCTGCTTGCCCACGGAAACCCATGCTAGAAAGCTATGTGCATGATGTGCTGATGGTAATGGCAGAGGAGGTTTGGAACTCTCCAGTTATTGAATCAGCACAGCATCGCTGACGTTTAGGCACCATGCATCTCAGCACTGGGCGACCCCGCTCTGGAACTTTCCGTGGTCTGTCACTTCCTGAGTTGCTGTGATTCCTAAACACTTCCATTTTCCAGTAACAGGAAACACCTGAATTCAAATATATACTCAGCCACCACTACATGTGTCGGTTGAAATATTTTCTTGATTAATATTTACTATTATACATTCACTTTTTTAAGAACTTATTGTAAATGTATGAAT
>JAJAGP010004896.1:0-41129 GCA_025084515.1 Ancistrus triradiatus | reverse complement strand
AATTTAAAGTGATTTTGCGTTCTTGTATTAAAGATAGTGATCTCATTCCATACTATCTGAACTTAAACCAAGACTACACACTTGCTGATTACCTAACTGACATCAAAGACTGCAGTCTGAGAAAACTCTGACTAAGTACAGACTCAGCAATTACAGACTGGCCATCAAAATTGGCTGATGCAGACAGTAGTGAAAGATCCAGACTGTCCTCTCACTGTGAGACCTCAGAGGTGTAGAAAGAGTTGCACTTCCTAAGATGATGCTCCAAATACGGCTCAATCAGAACCCAATTCTACAGCAAAATCAGCAGTTTCTTTCCAGTTTCTCAACATGAAGAACACTGAGAAACCGAGAAACCTATCTGGTTATTAGGAGAGAAGAGGGAGGTGAGTCAGTTATGATAGCAGCACAGTTAGTAACAGCCTGAAGCAAACTGAGAGACACCCTCTGACCTCCACTAAAACAAACTAGTAATGCTGTTATTACTGCAATATTGTTTATTCTGTTTAACTATGTTTTAGTCTTATATCTACTGTATATGTCATGTACACATTGCTTATCTGTGTATCTTAAAGTTTTTCTGTTTTTCTTCTTCTTCTTTTTGCTTAATATTGTTAATTTGCACCATTTTCTTTTATATATTGTTCATTGCTGTTTTGTAACTTTTGTCTATAATGTACATTAAACATTAATGCCAGTAAAGTACTTTTGAACTTGACAGAGAGAGAGAGAGAGAGAGAGAGAGAGAGAGAGAGAGAGAGAGAGAGAGAGAGAGAGAGAGAACCTGAGGTATGAACGAGCATAGAGGGAAGCCGATCATGAGGGTAACCTTCAACGAAGCACAACATGGGATCCTACTGCTAGCACTGACTGTGTTAATGATCTGCTTTGGAGTAATAAACCATATGAAAACCAACATTGGGTGTAAACACTAACAGATAAAAAAGAGGCATAAATAAGTAAAAGGCTTCCCAATGGGTTCTTTATGCTGGTTTGTTGATTAAAAAGAAATTAAGTTCAGCAAGGCTAGTTTTATTTTAATTCACTTTTTTATAACAAAGTCGAATACAGTAGTTCTTTATATTTTATATACAACAATGTAAACATACTACATACTACCCCTATGATTTCTGCATATAAACATATTGGTGTATTTGAATCAATGTTTCATCTTTGGAGATTTCACTCAAATTTAGCTGGGTTCCTTTGAACCAGTAAAAACATACAGTGGTACTGTAACGGCGTGAGCCGAATGGGAAGCAGGAGACGAACGCAGGTTCAAAAGTAAAGGGGTGATTTATTAACGAATAAACAAACTAAGGCAGACACAGCGAAAGGAACAGGCGAGGACTGAAAACGGGTGGATAACGAAAACGGGGCCGAAGCCGAAAACGGGTATGAAACAAAACACAGAACGAGGAAGTGAACCTAAAGTGCCAAACCTGGGGATGTGAGAGACGCGGACGAGCATGGACGAGACCGGACGGCGTGCGTTTGGGAAGCGAGACGGGGAACGGCGCGTAGGGACGCAACCGACATCAATAATCCGCGGTGAGAGTGAGGTGAGTGCGGTTTAAATAGTGTGGGTGTGATGATGAAATGAGGAACAGGTGCGTGTGATTGTGACGTGGGCAGGTGACGCTGGCGTGGTGGCCAGCGAGCGTGACAGGTACCTTGGTTTTCCTCATTAATTCATTCCAGAAGGCTTGTCGAGGACCAAGTAAACAAATTTTTCCCATAAGGAATAATGTTAAGTGAATTAATCTGTTCCAGACCCCCAGAAATTCCACACTGTATAAGGTATTATAGGCATTAATTAAGTTGCATTGTTCAGGTGCTACCTGATTTATAAAGGGGATATGTTCCATTAAATACATTAGTAAGTTAAATGTATCATAAACTGGGGAGTTTACAGAGTGTTTGGTGCATCATAGCAGAGACAAGACTGAAATTTGCTTCTTATTCACCAGCTTCTTGTTCACATTTCCTGGTCCATCTGCTGTTACATTATGGCAGTAGATGGAGATTGAATCTCATGATAAGTAATTTAACTAAGTAATGTTCTGGAGCATTCAACTCCTGTTTTGCTTTCATTGGCGCTTATAAACTAACTTTTTTAGGACCTATGCATTTTTTTCACTAAGAATACAGTACTGTAGGTGTAAAAATGAAAGACACTTTATACACAGTGGGTATCTTCTCTAAGCAAGGCTGTTGTGAACCTGAATCACTGTGTACTGAAACATGAATCACAAATTATGAATTGATTTTCACCTAAAACGAGTTGTCCAGCTTGACTCATACAAGTTTAAACAAATGGCCTGAGTACTGAGCAGCTTCTAAGGCCAGAGAAAATTTTTGTTGCCAAAATCGATCGAGAACTAAAATCGATAAATTTCGAAGTGGTCAAGAATTTAGAGTTGCAATCGTGACCAATTCTGGAACAAGCATTGACCAAAGTAGCAAGGCTACCATCAGTAACACACTACGCCGAGAGGGACTCAGATCTTGCAGTGCCAGGTATGTCCCCCTGCTTAAGCCAGTACATGTCCAGGCCCATCTGAAGTTTGCCAGAGAACATATGGATGATCCATAAAAGGCTTGGGAGAATATCATGTGGTCAGATGAAACTAAAATAGTAAAAACTCAATTTGTCGTGTTTGGAGGAAGAAGAATTCTGAGTTGTGCCATACCTACTGTGAAGCATGGGGGTGGAAACCTCATGCTTTGGGGCTGTTTTTCTGCAAAAGGGGACAGGACGACTGATACGTGTTAAGGGAAGAAGGAACGGGGCCTTGTATCGTGAGATTTTAAGCCAAAACCTCCTTCCATCAGTGAGAGCACTGAAGATGGAACGTGGCTAGGTCTTCCAGCATGACAATGATCCCAAACACACCACTCGGGCAACGAAAGAGTGATTCTGTAAAAAGCATTTCAAGGTCCTGGAGTGACCTAGCCAGTCTCCAGACCTCAACCCCATAGAAAATTTGTGGAAGGAGTTGAAAGTCCGTGTTGCCCCAAAACATCACTGCTCTAGAGGAGATCTGCATGGAGGAATGGGTCAAACTACCAATGCCAACTTGGTGAAGACTTACAGGAAATGTTTGACCTCTGCCATTGCCAACAAACGATATGATACAAAGTATTGAGTTGAACCAAATTTATTGACCAGATACTTATTTTGCACCGTAATTTACAATTATTTAAAAATCCTACAATGTGATTTCCTGAATTTTTTTCCCTTATTTTGTCTCTCATAGTTGAAGCGTACCTTTGATGAAAATTACAGACCTCTCTCATCTTTGTAAGGTAGGAGAACTTGCACAATCAGTGACTGACTAAATACTTTTTTGCTCCACTGTATATGTCTGGTTACTATATCAAACATTTCTGTACTATCTTATATTCCATTTGTAGGTTGTTTATCTAACATTAACCTATCTATATTGGCATAATAAAACTTTCTGTTTTCCACTAGATGATGAACTGTATATATGTTAAATGCATCTATGTCCTTTTGTTTGGACTTACTGTATTGAGTTATGAACAATACTCACCACCTACAAACTGTATTTTTGAATAACCAATTAGTACATATTGCACGTAAAACTGCGACAGACACCAGTCATAATTGGTGGGATGTGTTTAATAGATGGTCAAAAGAAGGGAATCAGGTTCTGATTATTGTCATGGCTCCACTAGTAGCTATAATTTATTTTATTGTTTTACTTACTATATAGAATACTGGACAGTTTTTGATGCAGAGCCATTTGGGGGATAGAAGATCACGAATATTCAGTTTAAGCTTGCACCCTTGGCCTTTACGCATTGAAATTCCTCTTGATTCCTAGAATCATTTAATGATATTATGTGCTTTTGAAGGGAGAAATATGCAAATCCCTTCCAATTTGTCTTTGAGGTACACTGCTTTTAAACATTTCAATAATTTTCTTACACATTTGTTACAAACTGGAGATCCTCTGACCATCTTTGCTCATCAAAAGACTCAGCTTTTCCTGGGTGCTGGTTTTGTACCAAATCATGATTACAATCACCTGTTTGAAATCACATCACTATTTAGATTTTTGAAATTCATTACTAGCTCTAAATTTCCCTTTCCCAACTTTTTTTGGAACATGTTGCAGGCCAGAATGGAAGTATATTAACAAATGAAATGAAGTTGACCAAAGAAAAAATGAAATAGCCCAGGTTCATACTGTCTGCAATGAAATAAAATTAAGTGTAAGAAATGTCAATGTGTTTTTTTACATGCTTTTTTCATACTGTCCCAACTTTTTTTCTGATTTGCGGTTGTAAAAGTTCAGTATAGGGAAGTGCCATTATGACTCACTCACTCACTCACTCACTCACTCACTCACTCACTCACTCACTCACTCTCTCTCTCAATTCAATGAGCTTTATTGGCATGACTGTCACAATGGGTACAATATTGCCAAAACATTGAAAAGACATTGTTTTGTACATATGACAAATAATAAATAAGAGAAACAAAGAAACAGACAAAAAAGATCCAGTATAATAGGAAACACTTTGAAGAAAGGGAAAATAATAAATAAATAAACAAGGTAATCTTGTGCAATATATAAAATATTTAGAGCAATGGTGTGTGTGTGTGTGTGTGTGTGTGTGTGTGGGTGTGTGTTTGGGTACATCACTCACTGGCCCTCAGATTATGGCAGGCTGATATGAACTGTGCAGCAAGGTTGCAGCTCTCCCTCTGCTCTCTGTTTAGGGAGCAGAACTGGGGATGAAAACACACACACACACACACACACACAGAGCCTTGTCTTGATAGCCAGCTAACATCATGTATGTATATCACCTATACAAAACAGGTCTGGCAAATTTTAAATTATTAATAACACCGAATTGTTACGTGGTGTAGCGGCCACTGTTTATCCCCAGTGCGGTCTACTACCTTTCCAGCAGTCTGGGGATTCCACCAAGCTGACAGTAGAGGCCAGTATTGGTTCAGCTTTGGCATGGGATCCTCAGACCATGCGATCGTGCCTGTGTCACTTGATTACGGCACGATTGCACACACCTGTCAGTGGCTCTATTTAAGAGCTTTGTTTGACACTGACAGGCGTCGCACCATCGCCTTCTATCCTACGGGTTCCCGTGGCGTCTATGCCAGGTTTTTGCTGTGCTTAGGGACATTATGGTGTTTGTGTTTAAGAGACTTTTGGGGGTCTCATTCGCGCTGTCGCCTCGGTGCGGTCGGTGTTAGGGACTTTGGTAGACTGGGCCCGCTTTAGGGGCTCAGCCGGAGTACGAATCTGGAGATTCCAGGGCGTAGATTTAGCGTAAGGTCAGAACCGGCCTGTAACCGCGCTTTCGCCCGTTCGCGGCTCTGCTTCGGCGTATTGTGGTGCGCACGCCCCGGCTTTGCACGGCCCCGCGTGTCCCTCGCCCGTGCCGCCTCACTCTGTGCTTCTCAGCCTCGGATCCGAGCGGCAGGGCTGTGCCCCACTCCTGTCCGTTTTAAGCACGTCCTATTCATGCTGTGGTATCCACACAGGACCGTGAATTGCATCGTGCTGCTTCTGAGATTATAAGCACGGTCTCTGAAGCCCGCACAGCGTGTCACCGCTCTCACGCTCAGGCTGCGTGGCTGCGTTCAAGGCAGTCCTGATTCTGTGCTGAGAGCGGTTCAGAGAGAGAGCTCATTCGCCGATTGTACAGGGCTCAGCTCGTGACTCTGAGCGCTTTCGGCTCGTGGGTTTCCAACTCTCTCTCTCAGCGCTTTCAGGCGCCTTATTGTATTTTCTTTCCCTTTCCCCGATTTCGGTATTTATTTCCTTTAGTTTAATCAAAAGCCCTGCTTTCTAGCGCAAGCGCAGTATAAGTGCGTGTAAGCAGCCGTGCATTCCAGCGCTGCTTCCCCTTTAGTGAAAAGAAGTATTTCTCAGGTTAATCACCAGTATAAGTGCGTGTAAGCAGCCGTGCTTTCCAGCGCTGCTTCCCCTTTAGTTTAACGAAGTATTTCTCAGTTCAAGCGCAGTATAAGTGCACATAAGCAGTTGTGCTTTCTAGTGCTGCTTCCCCTCCAGTCTAAGGGAGGATTCCTTAGTTAAATCACATCACAGCACGTTAACACTGCTGCGCTTCGCGTCCTGGGTAGGTGTTTTCGCCCCGCCTTTCGCTGCCCCTGTAGGCACATTCGTGAGCTTTGTGTGTGCGCGTCTGCTCGCAGATTCGGCAATTTCGCTGACACACACAAAGCCCAACTTTATTCCTTGTCTGTTGTTGATTTGTAGGGCTTTACTTACCGTTTCGTTTATTTTATTCATTTCAGTTCATTACTACCATCTGGAGCTAACTGCTACTGGGTCCTAAAATCCTTTTCTTTTGGTTTTCACGATTCGCCATCGTGTTCGCATGGCAAACCGTAACAGAATGGTGCGACCAAACCAGGACCAAGCGTTAGCTCCTAAGGCTTCTTTCAAGGAAGTCCCCACCTCTTCCTCCTATTGTCGGCGATCGCTCTTTGGGTCTCGTTTAGCTCTTGGGGGTCCCTCCTTCGGTTCCGATCGGGTTGGGGACTTGGTGTGGCGTCTCGACCCCCCTGGGTCGTGCAGACCTCGCCGTGGAAGGCGTAGCACCCCCCACGGTACCAAGCAAGTATTGCTGGCTTCTCCAGTATACCTGGATCCGAAGTTTGACCCTGCTGAAGCTCCCAACCCTCCCGGGTCGGAGAATTCCATCCACACTAATTCCCCATTGCCCGGACCACCCCGTGTGTTTGACATTACCCAGGGGACTCGGTCCGTGGATGACTATGTGGAGGAATTCAGTGCTGCAGCCAAAGAGAGCGGTTTGGATGACCTGCTGCTCATGGCCGTTTTTGAAAGAGGTCTTGATGATGATCTGGAGCATGAACTCTTGCCATTTCTTCCCGCTGCCTCCCTGGCCGCATTGTGCGATCTGGCCATTTGCACGGATGCGCGTATCCGATCCGAAACCAGGGAGGCCAAGGCATTCGTGAGCTTCCAGCATCACCCTCGCTTACTGGCCCGTTAAGCTCTGTATCTGAACTGTTAGCGCCACCTAGCGTCGCTCCAGAGCATCCTCATTGCCTCAACTCCATCCTTGAGCATTTCAGTTCTGTAAGCAAACAGCTTGCTCTGCTCAACGTGGTGCCTGACCTTAACGTGGATACCAGCAACATTCTTGAGTAAATATGCTCTGTTCAAGAGCTCGCCGCGTTCATAAGCCCCGCATCAGGGCAGTCAGACCCCGTGCCTGAGCCTATGGCACCCCCTGGCCCTGTACCTGGGCCCGCCGCGCACGCAACCCCCGTGTTCAAGCACAAAGACTCCACGGTGAGGCAGTTAGCGCCGCCTGGCCCCGTACAGGAGCCCCACGTGCCTTTCAGCCCCATGTGTGAGCACATCGGCTCCACGGAGAGGCTCACAGCGCAGCCTGGCCCCGTTCACGAGCGTACTGACGGCTCAAGCTGGAAGAGTGAACGTACAGTGCCCCCCAGCTGTGAACCTGAGCAACTACGCTCTGTTCCTGAACTCGCCGTGCCCGTTGACCCTGTACCTGGGCACCCGGCGCCGCCCAGTCTCGAACCCGAGCTACTACGCTCCGTTCCTGAGCTCGCCGCGCCCGTTGACCCCATACCTGGGCACCCAGCGTCACGCAGTCTTGAACCTGAGCTACTACGCTCCGTTCCTGAACTCGCCGCGCCCATTGACCCCGTACCTGGGCACCCGGCGCCACCCAGTCTCGAACCCGAGCTACTATGCTCTGTTCCTGAGCTCGCCGCGCCTGTTGACCCCATACCTGGGCACCCAGCATCGCGCAGTCTCGAACCTGAGCTACTACGCTCCGTTCCTGAACTAACTCGCCGCTCCCACGACCCCGTACCTGGCACCCGGCGCCACCCAGTCTCGAACCCGAGCTACATGCGCCGTCCTGAGCTTGCCGCGCCCGTTGACCCCATAACCTGGGCACCCCAGCGGTCGCGCAGTCTCGAACCTCGAGCTTACTATACTACTCTCCGTTCCTGAAACTCGCCACGCCCGTTGACCCGTACCTGGGCACCCAGCCAACCGCCAGGCTGTGAACTTGGAGCAACTCTGCTCCGTTCCTAGCTCCCCCCGCCGGTCCGTTGACCCCTTACTGGCACCCGGCGCCACCCGGTCCTCAAACCCGAGCTTCTGCTCTCCGTTCCTGGACTCGTGCGTCGCCTGGTTGACCCCGTACCTCGCCCTCGCCGCCGCCCATCTTGAACCTGAGCTACGTCGCTCCGTCCCTGAGCTCGCCATGTTCGTAAGCTCTTTATTTTGGGACACCCGCACCGGCCCAGGCTCCGAACGCGAATTTGCACTCTATGCTTGAACCAGCTCGTGCCGTCTGGCTCTACGCTGGGGTCCGTCATTCTTGTAAGATCCACGCCGTGCTTTGCCCCTGATCTCAAGCTGGTTCCGCGCATGTGGCCGACCTGCAACGGCCTTGCTTTTGACTCCCCCATTGGGGCTGGCCCTGTAGGCTGGCGCCCCCCCGTGTGGGCCTGACGCTTAAACCCTGAGCGTGTGCACATTCCAGGGGGATTTGGTCACATTTTGGGGGGGCGTGGTATGTTTACGTGGTGCACAGTGGCCGCTAGAGGCCACTGTTTATCCCCCAGTGTTGTCTACTACCTTCCCAGCAGTCTGGTATTCCGCCAAGCTGAACATTAGAGGCCAGTATTGTTCAGCTTTGCTTGGATCCTCAGACCATGTGATCGTGCCTGTGTCACTTGATTCCGGCACGATTGCACCACCTGTCATGCTCTATTTAATAGCCTTTGTTTTGGCACTGACATGCGTCGCACCAATCGCCTTCTAATCCTAACGGTTTCCGTGGCGTCTATCCCAGGTTTTTGCCTGTGCTTAGGGACGTTACGGTGGGTTGTGTTTAGAGACTATTCTCCGGTGGTCCTCATTCGCGCTGTCGCCTCGGTGCGGTTGTGTTAGGGACTTTGGTAGGACTGGACCCGCTAAGGGGCTCAGCCGAGACGAATCTGGAGATTGGAGGTAATCCAAGGGCTAGATTTAGCGTACGTCGAACCGGCCTGTAACTACTGCCGCTTTTGCCCGTTCGCGGCTCGCTTTCTGCTTGCTTATTGCTGGCAGTGCGCACCCCACTTTGCGCGCCCCCGCGTGTCTCTCGCCCATGCCGCCTCACTCTGTGCTTCCTTTTCTCAGCCCGGATCCGAGCGGCAGGCCTGTGCCCCGCCCTGTCCATTTAAGCATGCTCAATAACTCATGCTGTGGTATCCCCCAGGACCTGAATTGCATCGTGCTGCTTCGAGTTATAAGCACGGTCTCTGAAGCCGCACACGCGTGTCACCCGGCTCTCAACGCTCAGGCTGCGTGGCTGCGTTCAAGGCATTCCGATTCGTGCTGAGAGCGGTTCAGAGAGAAGAGCCCATTCGCCGATTGCACGCTCAGCTCGTGACTCTGAGCACTTTCGGCTCGTGGGTTTTCCAGCTCTCTCTCTCAAGCCGCTTTCAGTCCGCCTTAATTTGTATTTTCTTTCCCCTTCCCATTTCGTATTTATTTCCTTTAGTTTAATCAACGCCCTGCTTGCTAGCGCAGCGCCGTATAAAGTGCTTGTAGCACCGTGCTTTCTAGTGCTTGCTTTCCCCTTTAGTTTAAGTGAAGTATTTCTCAGTTCCAACGCAGTATACGTGCGTGTAGCATCCCGTGCATTCCCCAGCGTGCTTCCCCTTTATGTTTAACAAATTATTTCTCATTCAAGCAGTATAAGTTTAACATAACAGTTTGTGCTTTCCTATAGCGCTGCTCTCCCTCCGTCTAAGGGAGATTCCTTTAGTTTAATCACATCACAGCGCGTTAAACACTGCCGTGCTCCGCTTCCTGGGCAGGTGTTTTCGCTTTCGCTGCCACTGTAGGCGCATTCGGAGCTTCGGGAACAAAGCCCCACTTTATATTCCTTGTCTGTTGTTGATTTGGTAGGGCTTTCCTTACCGTGGCGTTTATTTTATTCCCTTTTCAGTTCTACTACCATCTGGAGCCTACCGCTATTGGGGTCTTAAAATCCTTTTCTTTGGTTCTTTTGGGTGTTTTTCGCATTTGAGAACCGTAAATCACGAATAAGTATTTTGGTCTGATCAATAGCTTATAGTGTCTAACAAAATTTTTGCTACTTTCTTACATTTACTCTGATATATGCTCTGTTAGAGGCACCAAAGTCAGACAGTTTGAAGAAAAACCTTCCTACGAAGATTTCAGTTCGTTGAAAAGCACTTTACCTCGTTAGCTCTACTACCCGTGTCATTTTATACGTACTGCCCCTTATTTTTGCTATCTTCTCTTTTAAATCAGTTGTTTTCAGTATGTTTTTTTGTAATTATTTTAGTCCTTACTATTTAATTTTAGTGTTCTTTGTATTTCTTATTTCTAGGATACTTTGGATGTCCCAGTGTACACAAAGTACCATATAAATTAACTTACAGTATCTTGCTTTGGTTTGCCTTCTTATTGATCAAATCATAGGACACATTTAAAAACAGTACCTGTTAAATGTGGTAGGGGATCCATAATGGTAAGAGCAATGTGAACAATCTTGTGAAAACCAGTGGGTTCAGTAATAGCTTTGCATGGTCATATATCAGTAAACAAATATGATAGGACAAATTTGATAGGACAAGAATTCTATTACATTTACACCATGTGGCTGACACCCTTAACCACAATGAACCAGATGATTCTTTTTATCCTCTTACTATACATATTTATCAATAAAAAATGAATAGAATCTATACCCCCACCCCAACCAGATAGGATTTATGCTCTCCTTAAACTCACAATTTCTTTACTTTTACACATCTTTGGAGCATTGTATAATCAAAAACCGTCCCTTACCAATCCTAAGTGCTACATACAGTTAAACCTTTAACATATGTCTTGTCAATTGGTAATTTACCATGGAATTTCCACAAGCTGCAATTTACATATACAAATCCTTTTAACCTCAGTTACTTCACATGGACACCTATATGCGATTTGGATGAAAATAGCAATAAGAAACACTACGCAGGAGTACACTATTAATTTAATGACAAATGCAAACTTGTAGACAAAATTAATTGCAAACAGTTGTGTACATTCAGGCACAGAATGGAGTTGGTGTCAGATGTCACAAGTAGGTTACAATTTTGGAGTTTTGCATGTATCCTCTGGCTACCATGGTTTCCATCTTCCAGCTGGCTCAAGTGGAATGGTGTTGCTTGTGGTTAGTCGCCTCATAGCTGTGAGACCCCAGACTGCCCCTGTGTGGAGTTTGCATTTCATCGCGTGTCCACATGGTTTTACTGCAGGTGCTCCTATTTCCTCCCACAGTCCAAACACATGCATTAAGTTGATTGGTCACTCTAAATTGAACCATGACTAGTTTGTTGATGTAACCTTGTGTCTGTCATGAAAATAGCCATTGATGCTGAAGTGAAGTAAAATAAAAACTAATAAAACAAATAAACAATCCAGCTGGCTCCTAGACCAGCCTTCAGTAAGTCAGACGATTTTCTAGCCTTCTGGGTTTATTTTTTAGAATAATACAGTAGTGCTTGAAAGTTTGTGAACACTTTAGAATTTTCCATGTTTCTGCATAAATATGACCTAAAGCGTCATCATATTCTTCCACAAGTCCTAAAAGCAGATGAAGAATATAAAATTAAACAAATGAGACCATATATTATACTTGTTTGTTAAGTTATTGAGGAAAATGACCCAATATTGCATATCCACAAATGTAAAAGTACGTTAATCTCTTCAAAAGATAAATTTATCAAAAAGTATCTTGGTATGAACAAAGGTGATTTCTGAGGACTTCAGAAAAAGAGCTGTTGACACTAAGGCTGGGAAATATTATGAAATATTATAAAAATCTCTTTAAAGAGATTGGGCTCCAGCATTCCACAGTCAAACTGTGTACAAATGGAAGAATTTCAAGACTATTTTTACTCGGTCAACCAGCAAGGTGTGTAGGGTAATTAATGATGGGAATTCCGGCTCTTTTGCTTGGTTTCCTAAACAGAGCGGCTCTTTCGGCCTCCCTAGTGGCTCTTAGTATGTTGTGCTTAATTTATTACCAAAGTATGTGTAAACTGAATTACTAATGTAAAAACATAATATCCAATCCAATGTTTGCTATTATAATATGCTTTTTATTTATATACTCAAATGTAACAACAGTAAATCAATTATACAATACAACTATATTTATAATATAATACAAATCAATACAAAATACAAAACCAAAAGACCGATCTTAATTACATGTCCAAATCTGGTTTCAGGTGGTCCTGATTAGGTGTTTATTTGTAAATTTGCAACTATATACAGGGACACTATTTATTTAGTTAATTTTTTTTTTTAAGATTAGATTCAACTTTATTGTCATACAAGTACAACGCAACGAAATGTAGTTTAACATCTAACCAGAAGTGCAATAAGCAGCAATGTGTCGGAATGTACAATAAATAAAAAAGTATATAAATCGGCTCACAATCAGGAACCGGCTCCCGTCGTTCATTTTAAAGAACCGGCTCTTAGAGCCGGATCGGTCGCGACCGACACATCACTAAGGCTAATAGTCCATGAGGTCACAAAGGAACCTAGGGCAACCTCCAAGTAACTAAATGCCTCTCGGACATTGGCTAATGAGTTATTGTTCATGAGTCCACAATTAGGATAACCCACCAACATCCCAGAGTTGAAGCTTTCTGTATAGATCAATGAGCTAAATATCCTTCAGTCTAAGGGGCAGGGCTGATCATTTGAGCTCACAATTTAGTTCAGGTGTGCAACCATCTAAATAAACATGTGATTCATCGCCATAAAAGAGGAACGAATACTAGAAGTCATTTTGCAATCATGATTCAGAATGACATACATAAATCTCTGAAACGTTCAAGATAGTGCTAGATTAAGACAAGTTGTCAACTGAGATAAAGGAAAAAAGAACCTTTTAAAATAGTATGTTATATTATCTCTCCCACAGTAAAATAAACGTTTATTTACATCAGTGAAATGTTACAGATAATTATTGTTCTTTAGAGGTGAACCCCTTAAACAGAGCTGAGATCAGAATATGTTCCACTCCTTCAATGTTGCATACAAGTACAGAGTGTGTAAAAGAGTATTTCCCCTTGTCCCCTATTCCCAATTCTATATGAAACACGATTGCTTGGTTTCACAGCTGCATCCCAAGTTGGGACAGTTCTCCCATGCTCTCATCTGCAATCCAAACTCAGATATGGCTCCTCCTCAACTGGTACAGACAGGAGATGTGTCAAGGGAATATAGAGGGAAATCGTGGGGTAACGTAAGCTGCTGCAGCGTGGGTCAGATATAGTCAAACACGTTTTGCAGCAGTGTAGACAAACAAGAGCCTCCCATGATCATGGGAGATATACAATTGTAGAAGGAAGCACTGTCTTCTGAGGTCAACACCTGTAATCCAGACATGCTGAGTTAGAGCACACCTGCTCTTCAGCCAATTCATGTGTCTTTGCTTTTTGAAGCCACCCAGGTGCTGTGACTGTGTGTTCAGTACACACTTGGGACTTCTTCTTACCCTTTGGAAGCACATAAATAAAGGTAGGTCTGATTTATGCTTTCTTACTAAGAGTCTTCTGATGCCTCCAAAGCAAAGTTAGTTCAAAATTAGAGTGGTTGATCATCCTCGTCTGTCTTGCATTGCACAATATAGTAATACATTAGTTTGTGAGTTATTATACCAGAAGCCAAGTCCCTTTTTAATTTCTATGTATAACAGGTTTTGCTAATTCGAAATGTTAATTAGATTCATGGAGTTTTGCCTGCTGTGATGTCAAATACATTATGCTTGATATTTCAAAATGGCTCCTCGTGTAGATTAAACACATATGTTATTGAAATCTGCTGAACACTTAACTGTTAAAAGTTTTATCTAACTTCTGCCAATCTTACTGGCAAACAGAAGTCCATCTCATTCTGTCAAACACAGCCATCCATCTAAATCAGCAAAGCCATTCACCTAAATCAACAAGACGAGCAATGTCTACACTGCTTAACTTCATAAAATTAAAATTAGGTTAGATGTGAGGTTGCTTGTATGATTGCATAAGCTACAAACAATCTCTGCAAACAAACAAACAATCTCTGTTGGATATCTTAGCTTTGTTTTTTTGTCTAGCTAAAGTAGCAGGACAACATTCTCTCAGCTATGAATACTTTTTTCATTGATTTTCTCTATAAAGTGTTGTGTCAACAGCAATGGAACTAGAAGAGTTGGCTCTTTCTGAAACTAATTTCTTAACACTTAGAGGTTTCAAGTAATGCCCATGTGTTCAATCAAATTTTTCCAGACAATAATGTACCGTATTTTTTGGACCATAAGGCACACTTAAAATCCTTTAACTTTCTCAAAAATCGACAGTGCGCCTTAAAATGCGGTGCGTCTAATGTATGAATTAATTCTGGTTGTGCTTTCTGACCTAGAACCGATTGTAGATGGTACACGGCGCTCATAAATCTGTCAAAATATTTTTAGCACGGCCTTGGTAAGTTACGAAGCTTACGGCAACCGTACCGTGCGCAGCATCGCGGAGTAAGTAATACGATATGGTGCTTCAAAGTATTAGGAGTCAGTAGCGTGCATTCATTCATTCATTTTCGAAGCGGATTTCAAACTCAACTTTAACGAATCAATGGTACGGAAAAGGAGGAAGCAAGAAGATGTCCTGCGCCAGGTAAAGAAGACCAAACTGAGTTTCCGACGGAACTTAAGAGTTTTGTTTCATTTCATGCGCCTTATAACCCGGTGCGCTTTATGTATGAAAATAGATCCATTAGAAGTCGATCATTGATATCGCACCTTATAACCCGGTGAGCTTTATAGACCGAAAAATATGGTATATAAATGATGTCAAATAAATAGCTGTCACGCCCGCCTCCGTCACCGTTCCACCCGCTCTAAGTTCTTTTGAAATGACTGGAAGCAAAGTTAAAAAAATATATATACTGTGTTAAGTTTGCTTGGCTAAAGCTAATTTTGGAAAATGTACTTTTTAATTTTATTTATTATAAGATTATTACATGTCTCACTGTATGAGATGATTTCTATAAAATCTCTGGTGAATTCTGTGACAAACTTTGTGATATCGTATGTTCTCCATGTCTGCTTATACAATGAAGATTTTTTTATCAATAGATTTACTAATAAAGCAAATTACTACATGCTGCTTGCTTCATACAACTGAGAAGCAATAAATAGATTCTGTCAGGGTTCGCCTCGTTTCGCCACGCATTCCTTCCTTTTCACCTCTGCTTTTTCATGTGTTACATGGTTTTTGTTCTTCTTTTGCAAGTGTGCACGTGCATATGTTGTTGTGTTTCCCATTTCCCAGATCCATTGGCTGTCCCGTCATTCCTTGACTCCTCCCCGATCTACGCGCTGGTTCCTCATTTCCACTCATCTCCACGCCACTATAGAACATTGTCTCTCACAGCCATGGATCGCCAGATCGTCCGTTGACTCAGCCTGGTATCACGCTTGTCGTTTTATCCTTGAGATTTAAGTCACATTGTGTAACTATTGGTCGCCTTGTATGTCCGGTCACTACTGCTAGCTTAACCTAGCCCCAGGCTATACTCCTCCAGCTATTAACTCAGCTTTTAGCCTTGCCACAGTCACTAGTCTACTGTTAGCTTAGCCACAGCCACATTGTGTTTTGTTCGGCTCTCATGCCAGGTTTTGGTTCACCCACTTAGTGATCTCTTTTTCCTTCCTCACCACAGCAGAGAGACCTTCAACCCTGAGTGTCACGGACCACGGAACTTTCGGGAAACCAACCTCACCGCTGCTGCACTCCCTGGTTGCGCATGCAGTTGTTCATGCCAGCTTCCTGGACTCTCACCGCCATTCTGGGTTTTATTATTGCTGAACGTTACACTCGCCTGCTTTCCAGTACTCCTTATCCTTAATAAATCCCCTATTTTGGTGTTCGTTTGGTCTGTTTTGGGGTTTTGCATCTTGGGCTCTGCCTACAATTTGTCATGGAACCTTCGGTTCCCCGTAACAAGATTCACCCTGTCATAAAGATAATTTACACCTTGTATATAAATATATAAATATGTTAGATACATATTTAAAATATTAATAAAAACCTTTTTGTAAAACACATTTATTTAATTTGTTAAACATTTGGGTTTTTTTTGTTAATTTTGTGTGGTAATGGTAACTGTCCTCATGAGGTTCAGTTCATGAACAGAGTTTAACATTTTCCTTTAGAATCTGCTTTTAAAATCATATATATATTTTTTGTTCCGTCAGTGATGGCAAGCCACAAGTGATGGCAAGTCACAATGCAGCAAACAGTGCCAAAAGACGATATTGGCTACCATCATGTCTAGCAGATGGCATGAGGGACTTTATGCTGTAATATAGTGTTTTTTCTCCAACACTTCTCATTTAAACATACAAAATATAATCATTTAATTTATATTTTTGACATCATCCATCCACAAAATATCTTATTCCAATGGCTCTCTGGGTTGTTCATGCGCCACGTGATGGGCAGCAATGTTCATCTTTTTGAAAAGCAGGGCAAAGAACTGGAGCTAAGCCTAGGCATGTTTCCTTATATGTACTTCATTGCATAGCACATGTTCTTTCATGTATTATCATTGCAGACAGTCCATGAATCCCAGGATATTTAATGTTTGTGGATCTGATCAGCTTCATTTATTGTTAATAAACATCCATTCCTATATTTCAGGCCTACATCACATTCCAAAAAAAGTTGGGACAGGGCAATATATATGGCTAGAAAAGAGGTAAAAAACTAATCAGCTGATGTCAGCAAAGTGAATATAAGAGTCTTTGAGGAGCAAAGACAAAGCAGAGGATCTCCAGTGTTCTTGCAGTCTAGTAGCAGCAGTTTTGTATGTGGTTTGTTTGCAAGCTTTCCTTAACCTCATTATGACCCTTGGCACTTTTTTCTAATAGGGCTTTATGTTAATTAAAGATAAGATTGCCTTTTTATTTATCCCACTAGAGGAATTTTTAATTGTCACAGCAGCAGAAGGGGACGTTGTGTTTTAAAAATGATAATAAGATGAAACATATGAAATATAGAACCTTACACATACAAAGAAATATAAAAATATTAAGGAACTACAGACATTATGTATGAAAATTTGGAGTAAGATGAGTGCTTTGGTCACCCATCTTCAGCTCTCTTTCCTTTTCTGTTAAGTCATACTACTTTTGTTTTATTTCTTTGCGCCACTTCCATGTGCACTCTCTCACCACTTTAGTTAGTTGTTCCACTTTGTCTCTCATCTTCAATAAATATAGTATGTCAAAACTGTCACCTGCTTCTCTTAATTATCTAATTCCAAGGCTTCTTTTAAGATGTCTGGGGACCTCTGACTTCCATTTCGTACAATAGCTGGATTTGGTGAGAAGCCACTGGACAACTGCACATCTCCATTTTTGTAAACATCAGGTAACGCACTCACACATCCTAGTCCAATCATATGTCAGACACAAATTTGTGCAACATGTCCTTAAACGTATTATTGAAGCGCTCCACCATGTCATCATTCTGGGAGTGATATGGTGTTGTATTGCAACCGTTAGTGCCCAGTGGTGTTAAAACCACTTTTAACTGCCTAGAAGTAAAATGAGGTGCCCCCAGAATACTTGTTTAAATTTCATACAAATATTGTGAAACAATTAACATTTCAAGTTCAGGTTTCAAATATTTCAATGAACACACTATTACCAATATGTTGGAATGTTAAGCTTCACTTTCAAAAATAAGTTTTGTACATTTTAAACAGTTTTCTGTATCAGATGTGCTAATTAAACAATTCAAGGGTTCTTGAAGAATTTCAGTGCATAAAGGGCAAGGGCACAAGCTTAAACTGAAGAGGGGTGATCTCCGATCCCTCAGGAGTCACTGCAAACAGAATCATCCTTCACAAATGCCACTTAAAACATTACTGTGCTAAAAAGAATCCTTATGTTAATTATGTCCAGAAGCAGCGTCGACTTCTCTGGCTCAGAGATGGACCATCACACAGTGAAAACGTGGATTGTGCTCGGACCAATCGGTATTCAGGGTGTTTTTGGAAAAAGATAATTTCTGGACATCGTGTGCTCTTGACCAAAGATGAAAAAAGGGATCATCCAGACTATTATCTGTAACAAGTCCACAAGCCAGGCTCTGTGATGGCAGTATTAATTCAGAAAAGTACATTTTAGAGTGACATTAATCCCTTCAAGACGACATCTATTACATAGACGTCCATACATTTTTCAACAAGACAATGTAAAATAAGACAAATAAGAAAACATTAGAACTGACATACATAAATCCTTTCCAGATTTTCTTTGAGGAACATTGTTTTTAAACATTTCAGTCATTGTCTCACACATTTGTTGATAAACTGAAGATACTCTGTCCATCTATACTCCTTAAAGACTCAGGCTTTCATGGACACTGCTTTTGTACCAAATCATGATTACAATCATCTGTTGGCATCTGCTTTTTGAAGTCTCATCCTTTTTTATTTTTTATTTACTTTATTGAGAACTAAAACTAAACTAAACTACCCCTTTCCCAACTTTTTTAAAAATGTGTTGCATGCCTCAAATGCAGGAATTATGTCCTATTAATGAATTAATTAAATTGACATGAAATTGAAATGAAAGTTGACAAATCAAAACATGAAATACCTTGGATTCATACTGTCTGCAATGAAATAAAAGTCAGTGTAAGGAACACTTTTGTTAATGTATTTTTTTTATTTGCATTTTCCATATATGTCACGTTTCTGATTTAAGGTTGTGAAATAATAGTTCCTAATAACTTAATATATTGATGTTAAAGGAAGCAACCTATTTTTGCATTTTAAATATTATTTCAAAACAGGTTTATTGCCCGTCACTCATAACGCTGCAGCAAAAGCACTTAAGGATAAGCATGAAAAAACAGACATATTCAGTCACACATAACCGTGACATGTTCCACTGACAAATATAAGTTTAAACTTTATTATGGACACACTATTAATGAACCTACAGTCATTTTATAAATATGAAGTGTTTATTTAAAGTGAAATCTTGGATTATTCTTATTTTTCTCTATGATTGAGGAAAAATATGCAGCTTTAGCTTTAGTAAGGGCATGCTTATACTCTGCCATGCTATCCCTCCAAGCAATCTTAAATACCTCCAATTTACTATGTCGCCACATGCGCTCTAGTCACCGCGTTGTTTGCTTTAAGTGACAGGTGTGGTCATTATACAATGGTGCTAGCCTTTTTTTCCCCTAATGTGTTTGACCATAGCAGGAGCAATTGTATCCAGGGTTGAGCAAAACACACATTCTAATTGATCATTGTAGCCTCAATAGCTGGATTGACCGCCACTTGAACTCTGTTTTTTGTTTTTTTACCTCTCTCCACCAAGTCAGAAACATTACTGACACTGAAATGTGGAAAGGACCACCACATGGGCAGACTCTTCAAAGTTTAATGACCACGATAACAAGCCAATACTCACACCAACAGAAGAAATTTAGTTCCTGGCCCAGTTGTTGATAACCACTGCATCTTACCATCGTAAACTAAGCCAATGTGTTAGTTTTAAAATAATTTATGACACTGTCTACCCCAGATTCCCTCCACCGTAGGACAAGTCTGGCCTGACTTTTGCAAGAAAAACAAAGATGTCTTCCCACTTTTCAGTTTTACGACACACAAATGGGCCAGTATCCAGACAAACGGTAGCTGGAATGACAGCTCTGGACAAAATACGACCCGAGGACCTCAGCCTTTTTAAGACATATATTTTTTATATCAGTATTAACTTTTGTTGGGACTAGATTACCTCTGCATGGACCATTCAGTGAGAAAGCACCTGATAACTGCTTTGCAAAGACGCCAAACACCCACACACACACCCTGCCTCTTTCTTATAAGCAATTTAACCAGGGATATTCATTCATATACATATATACACATGTCCCTGACTTCTCACGTATGTTCATGTCTACTTGTTTAATGTCTTTAGTGTAATGACCATTTCATACTCAATATGGTCCAACTTTTGTTACAGTTCGCCATATAAAACAAATAGCGAACCGTGTAACCAAAAATATAAATGGGTTGGGATCCAAGTGCAGTCAGTTCCAGATAGTGATAATAACCAAAATAAAACTAAATAAATGAAAGGAAAACAAACTGAAGCAATAATAAACAAATAAAACTAAATAAACAAAAATGGCGCACTGCGCAGGCGCAGAAGACAACTGGGCACCGGGCAAAAAGACAACAGAAATTAAAAGAGTTTCTGTAGTGTAGTGGTTATCACGTTCGCCTTACAGGCAAAAGGTCCCCTGTATGGGGATGTAGCTCAGTGGTAGAGCGCATGCTTTGCATGTATGAGGTCCGGGGTTCAATCCCCTGCATCTCCACTTAACTGTTCTGGTGGGACTGTGGTAGCTTAGTGGTTAAGGTACTGGACTATGGACCAGAAGGTCCAGGGTTCAAATCCCACCTCTGCCAAGCTGCCACTGTTGGGTCCTTGAGCAAGACCCTTAACCCACAATTGCTTGGATTGTAAGACTCTATCAATTGTAAGTCACTCTGGATAAGGATGTCTGCTAAATGCTGTAAATGTAAATGTAAATGTAAATGTAAATGTAAAAGAGCTTGCTGTCAAAAAACGGCATCTGTGAAGCCGGCAGCGCGAGCGCGTCAGTGCATCGGGAATGCAGCGACACTGAGCGAGCCCCAAAAATGTGCTTATAAGGGCTCAGCAGCAGGGGTCAACACTAAACCGTAATAAGCCCGGGAAGTGCTGACGCACGTGCGATCGTGCTGCTACAGCGCAGCCAAACCGCCAAACCGTGATCCCTGACAACTTTGTGTCATGGTTAGTAAATTATTAGTGTATAATCTCTACAGAGCCTCTTGCATCCATCGGTTAGTGATTATTACTTATTCATACTTATAGAGGACCAGGAACGCAAGTTGACTCACCCCTGACTCACGCCGCTGATCGCTTACGTCAGAGTGTGTACAAAAACTTTGGCACAAAGCAGCGTGAGTTATTTTAAGTTGTTTTAGGAGTTCTGAAGCTTAGTTTTTGTTTTGAAGTTTTTAGAAGTTTATGGCTTGATTTGGGTCTCCAATTCTCGAACCTTACCTTTAGTTTTAAACCACATTTCAACCCTAGACCTCCCTATGTCTAAGTAGTTTCCATTGAACTATTTATATTTTACCACAATTTATCTTACCAGTAACTCAACACTCCGTAATAAAGTAGTTCATAGCATTGCACCTGGGTAGTTACTACACAATTGATAGGTTGCACATAGATACACCCTGTTAATGATATTAAAACTGTGACATATATGCCGTCATTAGTTCCTGATCTTAACTCTGTGATATACATGTAATTAACTCAGATTGTCAGTTGGAATTTATCTTGTTTGTAGTTAATAAACTTGTTATATCCTTTTGAATTCACCACTTTGTGTGGGAGAGATTTTATTTATTTCAACCGAGGTCGAGAAAAGAACTGCGTCAGGAAAGAAAGTTCGAAAATTCCTGAAGAAATTCTGAATAATGACCTGGAGGGTGATAAATAGTGATAAGCTGGAAAGAGTGTGGTTTTAACTTCCATAATGATGGATCAGTCACATTAAGAATCAGTATTTCAAATGAATTAGCCTTGTAGCGTTTAGTTGTAACACTTAGCTGTCAAAATTGTGGCCACGCCTTCCCCACGACCATTAGGACAAGGGTGATGAATAAGTATCCAGGAGGGGAGGCTTCATTTAAGGCTAAGTATTCATTCGGGCTAATCCAGTTTTTGAGTGTGTTTACGTTTAGGACAGATGTGGGTAACAGACACAGTTTCAATAACGTGAGTTCTGGGTGATGGTGCATGGCTACCAGCAGACAGTTGGTTAAGCCTGACTGTCTGCTGCCTGACCCCTGCTCTGGATAGTCAACCCCAAAACAAATCCGGCCATAATACTATAAGCAATGTAGCAGGAGATGAGAGCAGCACCCTCCAGAGTAGGATGGTCACCATCCCATCCTAAAAGGGAAGGCTTACCCTCAAAGGTTGTCCAATTGTCTATAAAGCCCACGTTGTTTTCAGAGCACCACTTGGACAGCGACCATAACCTGATGTAGGCTTGGTCATGCTTTCGCCACTTCGCCACTATAACCACCTCTACAAAATCAGCCTTAGGTACCTCTGACTGGCATATCATTAGCCCCTACATGATCGACTATCCAAGAGAATCTACGGCTCTTGAGTTGAGCAAGACTCATTACAATGTCCGGCACTCTCGCTCCCAGGATACATGTAACTCTAGCTGCTGGTGTCCCTAAAGGGGTATCTAGTTTCACATATCGTAAAATAGAGTCACCTATGACCAGAGCTCTTTCAACAGGCTGCTCAGTGGGTGTTTCACTGAGGAGGGTAAACCCGTTGGACACGTGAACAGGTAAAGAGTGATGTTCTCGTGGGTGATACACTCTCTTGCTCCCTCTCTCCTAGCTTTAGGTTTGTTTAATAAATTCCTTGTTTAATCCCTAGCCAATATTCGGTCTGTGTTTGTGAGGCAGTGTTGGGTTCCAAGCCACAAAACGGGTAGGTTCACATATCTGCCAGCCAATGACCCATCTACCTCAAAAGACAAACCAGGTATCATTAGAGATGACACTGAGTCATCAGGACATTCTGTTGGGTCAGCACGACCAGACTTTGAAGACCCTTGCAGATAGTTCCCGCTAGATGACTCAGCAGCGTAATGATCTTACTGGGTCTCTGCTCTCCCAAGACATTTTCAGCAATCTAGACTGTCGTTGTTTTTTTGTTCCAACATCAGTTGATTTTTTATCTGCACCAAGGTATGTTTGCTTCTGATGAGAGTCGCATGGTTTACATGCTGGGGCTTTTTCAGAGCAGAGCTCTATCATGAGTGGAGGCCTCATGGCCCATTGTCAGCCCCTATTCTGGGACCTATGATGATTTCCTCGCTAATTTTTGGGTGATGTTTGAATGACCCAATGACAGGGTTCACACTCAGTGGCAGATTCTTGCATCAGATTTTGGACACTTGTGGTGGATTTGGGCTTGAAGGATTCAGCCCTGTAACCATCTGTCCATTGCAGACCCCAGTTCCTCACCCATGTCCCCACTTGACAAAGGCCTAGACTCGTATGCTGCATTCACCCCACCCCTGAGAAACCTTCCTGTCATCTTAGGGCAGGCGAGTGCCTGTATTGTGACCACTTTGAGCATTTCATTCCTCACTGTCCAGTTTGTCTGTTAAGGGGGTGGGGGACACACTCGTCATTTTGATTGGGGTTGTATCTCGGTGCTGTTTGTCCATTCCCACTTTATGCCAGTTTGGTAAAATAATTTCAACAGAAACTCTTGTAGATTGTAGCGTTGGGGAGAATCTCCTCGATCAAGGCTTGAAGACCTGGGTGAGGTGCTGCCTTGAGCCCCTAGCCAAGTCTATTACTGCATATGTCTTTGAGAAGCAAGCTCAGGTACAGTGGTGTTTGAAAGTTTGTGAAACCTTTCTGTGATTGTTGTGAAACCTTGAATTTTCTACATTTCTGTATAAATATGACCTAAAACATGATCAGATTTTCACACAAGTCCTAAAAGTGGATAAAAAACACAGTTAATCAAATGAGACAAAAATATTACACTTGGTCATTTTTTTATTGAGGAAAATGATCCAATATTACATATTAGTGAGTGGCAAAAGTATGTGAACCTCTAGGATTAGCGTTTAATTTGAAGGTGAAATTAGAGTCAGGTGTTTTCAATCAATGGGATGACAATGTCAGTGAGTGGCCACCCTGTTTTATTTAAAATACAGGGATCTATCAAAGTCTGCTCTTCACAACATGTTTGTGGAAGTGTATCACGGCACAAACAAAGGAGATTTTTGAGGACCTCAGAAAAAGTTATTGATGCTCATCAGGCTGGAAAAGGTTACAAAACCATCTCTAAAGTGTTTGGACTTTCCACAGTCAGACAGATTCAAGACCATTGTTACCCTTCCCAGGAGTAGTTGACCAACAAAAATGGTCACTCCAAGAGCAAGACATGTAATAGTTGGTGAAGTCACAAAGGACCTCAAGGTAACTTCTAAGGAACTAAAAGTCTCTCTCACATTGGTTAATGTTAATGTTCAGGAGTCTATCAGAAGAATACTGAACAGCAATGGTGTGCATGGCAGGATTTCCAGAGGAAAGCCACTGCTCTCCAAAAAGAACATTGCTGCTTATCTGCAGTTTGTAAAGATCAAGCCAGAAGGCTACTGAAAGAATGTTTTGTGAATGGATGACACCAAAATAGAATTTTTTGGTTTAAAAGAAAAGTGTTATGTTTGGAGAAAAGAAAACACTGCATTCCAGCATAAGAACCTATACCATCTGTGAAACATCGTAGTGGTAGTATCATGGTTTTGGGCCTGTTTTGTTGCATCTGGGCCAAGACGGCTTGTCATCATTGATGGAACAATGAATTTTGAAATTATATCAGAGAATTCTAAAGGAAAATGTCAGGACATCTGTCCATGAACTGAATTTCACAGGGAAGGTGGGTCATGCAGCAGCAACCGTAAGCACACGAGGTGTTCTATCAAAGAATGGTTAAAAGAATGAAGTTAATGTTTTGGAATGGCCAAGTCAAATTCCTGACATTAATCCAACTGAAATGTTGTGGAAGGACCTGAAGTGAGCAGTTAATGTTAGGAAACCCACCAACCCACCATTTAGTTGCAGTTATTGCTGCACAGGGGGTCACACCAGATACCTAATGCAAAGGGTCAAATACTTTTACCACTCACTAATATGTAATATTGGATTATTTTTCTCAATAAATAAATTACCAAGTATAATATTTTTGTCTCATTTGTTTAACTGGGTTCTCTTTATCTACTTTTAGGACTTGTGTGATAATCTGTTGTGATAATCTGTTTTAGGCCATATTTATGCAGAAATGTAAAAACATTTAATGGGTTCACAAACTTTCAAGAACCACTGTATGTTTTCCTCAACGTACCTCATTTTGCTTGGAAATTGCTACAAAACCCTCACGTTTTTGATTATTCATTCTGCCCGTTCTCTGTTACTGCTGGTCTATCCATGGTTGTCAAAACACAACCCATAAATGGACTCTAAGCAAAATTTGGGGTTGGAGCGACTTTTGTTTTCATACTGTTTAACCTCTGCCGCTTCCTTTTTGATCCCAGTAATTGCAATACAACCTGCAGTAATTCTTCTTGTTGCTCATGCTTCTTTAGACACAATGGGATTTTCGGGTGTCAGTTTGCACATAAGCACAGACTGGTCTCAGGCTCTGGTCTCAGCCTCTCCATTTCCTGCCCCCATTAAAAGAGCATTTGCAAAATCATGTCCAATTCAACCTGCCATAAATTTGTGACATGAAGGCCATCAGTTGAGCGTATTTAGATATCCGAAAACTGAGAATGCAGAGAGCAAGA
Source organism: Ancistrus triradiatus (assembly GCA_025084515.1). Taxonomy (NCBI): domain Eukaryota; kingdom Metazoa; phylum Chordata; class Actinopteri; order Siluriformes; family Loricariidae; genus Ancistrus; species Ancistrus triradiatus. The sequence continues at coordinate 15,550 of JAJAGP010004896.1, read as the reverse complement.
CAATCAATGACATGTTGGCATGGTGCACTGTGATTGTTGGAGTCTGTGGGAGTCAAGCATAAGGGAAGCGTAACCACCCCAAACGGGGAGTCCACTGAAGTTTTGATGTCCAACAGGAAACCTTTAGGCTGACGGGTGTACAAAGCTTGTGAGGACAACCACTGGACGAGGTGTAGGTCGATCAGGGTGGGTAACAGTGAAAGCTCTATGAGTAACTCTGAGTATTGAGTTTAGGGACTAGAATGTGACAAGCAGGAATCCAGCTTTGTTTTTTGGGACCATAACCCTCCAGTCCACCAAATACTGTAGTCCACTGGCACACCAATGGGTATTGAGAAGAACCTTGACAGCATATGCAGGTGTGCCATCAATGATACGAACCTCTAGTGGTGCAGGTGGCATGGCATCCAAAGGTCCAGGAATGAAAGGCTTGAGCAATGACATATGAAAAGAGGCATTAATGCGCATGAGTTATGAGTATCGCCTCAATCTATGCGCAGGCACTACATTACCATCTTGATCTGTTTAACTATGAGATAGGGGTAAATATACCATGGTTATAGCTTCTTACTGCTGTAATGGAAGCGTATATCTTTGGTAGACAGCCACACTTAATCCCCTAGACAATACTGGGGTGTCTTACTGTGATGTCAATCGGTTTGGTTCTTGTGCCTTTGCAGGACCTGCTCAATTCATAGGTGGACCTGCCCCTAAACCACCTCATTTTGCTTGAACCAATCGTCAACTGCTGAAGCGTTGGTGGATGTTGGGTCCCACAGAGCAAAGGGAGGTGGATAACCTAGCATATACTGAATTGATTGGTTATTGGAGGGATGTATCCGCAAATTTTGTACAATTTCTATGAGAGGCCGTTTAGGCCATTATTCAAACTTACCTCTCTCACACTCACTATCAAACCTCTCACACGCACTGTCATACTCTCTCACACTCACTATCAAACTCTTAGGCATTCTTGATAGTGAATGTAAGAGAGTTGGATAGTGGGACTGTGGTAGCCTAGTGGTTAAGTTACTGGACTCTGGACCTTGTTGGGTCCTTAACCCACAATTGCTTGGATTGTAAGATTGTACCAGTTGTAAGTCACTCTGGATAAGGGCGTCTGCTAAATGCTGTAAATGTAAATGTAGCAGGTTTGACAGTGAGAGCTTGATAGTGAATGTGAGAGAGTGAATGTAAGAGAGTTTGATAGTGAATGTAAGAGAGTTTGATAGTGAGTGTGAAGGAGTTTGATAGTGAGTGTGAGAGAGTTTGATACTGAGTGTGAAAGAGTTTGATAGTGAATGTAAGAGAGTTTGATAGTGAGTGTAAGAGATTTTGATAGTGAGTGTGAGAGAGTTTGATGGTCGTGTTTTCTGATTGGCCTAGAGAGTTGTCGTTTTAATAAGCAGTTTTTGATTCGCTTATAGTCAATTATGCCCCATTATGCTCCATGTATGTTTATTTTTCTAACAAGTGGAGCAAGTTGAAGTATGATGAAAATTACAGACCTCTCTCATCTGAGAGCTCAGACACAGATTAATGAGGCTATTGGCCTCCAAACAAACATATGAAATTACCTAATGACACTATGGCAACAGTTGTAAGAACCACCAGCAAATGCAACTGTTGATGAAGAGATGTGTCATTTATTGCAGTCACGCCTTCTGCACTTCGCTAAAGCTCGGTCATCTATGTTTAGAGTTTTAGTGTGTCTAAACACCCAGATGCGAAGTAGCGTAGGGGAGCGTTGGGTTCACTCAAGAGATTGAAAATGGAAAATTAATTAGTTTTACAGCCTAATAAACATAACTTGCAGATATATAATACACAAAAAATGTACAATAAGGCTAATGTGTTACAATATGTATGTAGAATTGTATGTAGATTTTAAAAAGCCTGGAAATTCAAAAAAATCTAGTTTCAGTTAAATCCCAATATATTTTTAAAGTCACTTTCCTGCCTATTTATAATACCAATTCCTTGTGTATGAAAAATGAGATAACAAATGTATGAATGTTATTTAAAGTTACATAAAATAAGCAAAATCAACTGTTACAAAATCATTCTACCACAGCGTTGAAGATAACTTACTCTTGTTCTCATGAAATGAGTTTCAGACATTTTTATTGTGAGAATTTGGAGTAATGGGATGGCAACTTATGTGAAGTGTAAATTTGCTTCTATATACATCACTGTTTGGGGTTCCGGGGGTTTCGCGAAGTGCAGATGGCATGACCGCGGTAAATGACACATCTCCTCATCAACAGTTGCATTGGCTGCTGGTTGTTGCCACTGTCGCCATAGTGTTTATGTCATTAGGTGAATTTAATATGTTTGTTAGGAGGCCAATAGCCTCATTAATCTGTGTCTGAGCTTGGTTCCATGTAACGCAAGCTATACAGTGTGGGAAAAAAGTATTTAGTCAGCCACTGATTGTGCAAGTTCTCCTACATTTTCTTACAATTGCTCCCACAGTTGATTTATTCTTACCAACCTGTTTACCTATTGTACATTCACTCTCGTCCCAGCCTGGTGCAGGTCCACAATTTTTCTTCCTGGTGTCCTTTGACAGCTCTTTGGTCTTGGCCATGGTTGAGTTTGGAGTCTGAGTGTTTGAGGCTGTGGACAGGTGTCTTTTATATACAGATAATAAGGTCCAACAGGTGTCATTAATACAGACAACAAGTGGAGGACAGGAGCTTCTTAAAAAAATAAGTTACAGGTCTGTGAGAGTCAGAAATCTTGCTTATTTGTGGGTGACCAAATACTTATTTTTCACCATAATTTACAAATGAATTCTTTAAAATCCTACAGTGTGATTTCCTGGATGTTTTTTTTCAGCAATAGTTGAAGTGTACCTATGATGAAAATTACAGACCTCTGTCATCTTTCTTAGTAGGAGAACTTGCACAATCAGTGGCTGACTGAATACTTTTTTGCCCCACTGCAGGGATTTCCACTTGTTAGAAAAAGAATCATATGGGGGGCATAGTTGACTATAAGCGAATCAAAAACTGGTTATTAAAACGACAACTCTCTAGGCCAATCAGAAAACCATCAAATTCTCTCACACTCACTAGCAAACTCTTTCACATTCACTATCAAAATCTCTTACACTGAATGTGAATGTGAGAGAGTTTGATACTGAGTGTGAGTGAGTATGACAGTGTGTGAGAGAGGTTTGATAGTGAGTGTGAGAGAGTATGACAGTGTGTGCTTGAGAGAGGTTTGATAGTGAGTGTGAGAGAGTATGATAGTGTGTGCGAAACATTACTTTGAATAATGGCCTAAATAGCCACTCTTAAATTTCAGCCCAGGGTAAAAAACAGCTCCAGTCACTCTGGTTCTCCTGGAAGAAAATATGTAAGAACTTAGCAATCTCCTGATTTGCTCACACTGCCAATTAGACTGCGAGTGATAACCAGACATTAGAGAAATTACGACTCAATTTCTCAAAAATAGCCCATCAAACCTCAGAAGTGATCTGAAGGCCTCAATCAGAGAGGATTTCCTCAGGCAACCCAAAATGCTTGAATACTTGATTAAATAAGAGCTCGACAGTCTGGAAGGCTTAAGGTAGCTGGCTAAGCAAAATGAGTTTTATGGCCCTAGATAAACGATCAATGACAACGTGAATTGTGGTATATTCCAGTGATTTGGATAAGTGCGTGATGAATTCCACGGCATGATGAATTTGAGTGCTCCAACATTGATCGAGGATGGGAACAGGCAAAAGCTTTCCTGCTGGTAGACTGTGTGGTACTTTGTTCTGCACACAAATGGCACAAAAACACACAAATTGGTGATATCAGCAGCTATGGAAGGCCACCAGTACTTGCATGACAAGAGCTGCAACGTCTGGGACCCTCCTGGGTGACATGTACTAGGAGAAGAATGGAGCCATGTTAATCGCTTGCCACATAACAAAGAAGGGATGTACTTCCTTTCACTTGAATATTCCGTGGGGGCAGGGCTAATCGAAGGGCATCCTCAAACTCCTTGTCAAACATCCAATGAATAGCATGGACTAAACATGAAGGAGGCAAGACAGTGACCAAATCAGTGCTATGAGGTTCTGGGGTATATAAAAGAGAAAGTGCATCTGCCTTTAGGTTCTTGGTACTGGGGTAGTATGAGACAGTAAATTGAAAATGGAAAAAGAATAGTGACCTTTGGTCCTGACGAGGGTTAAGGCGTTTGGCAGACCGTAGGTACTCCAGATTCTTATGATCTGTGTATATATCAAAGGGGTATTTCGCACCTTCCAGCCAATGTCACCACTCCTCCAATGCAAGCTTAATGGTTAATAACTCCTTGTCTCCTTTATCATTGTTTCTTTCTGCAGAGCTGAGTTTTTACGAGAGAAGAAGGCCACAGGCTGTAACTTAGGGTGGTTCCCTCTGTCTCTGTGACAAAACTGTTCCTACCCCAGCATTGGAGGAATCCACCTCTGCGACAAAAGGGAGTTGCTAGTGAGGATGTCTTAAGATAGGAGAGCTGGAGAAAGTCTTGTTAAGAGCCTGTATAGCCTTAGGAGATCAGCTAAGGGAATGAGGGTTACCTTTGAGCAGTAAGGTGAGAGGAGCTATAGTGCTGCTGAAGTGGTGAATGCTGCATGAGCCAGATGCTGCATGACCTTGGGAAGCACTTGTAGGAACGGAACTAACTGCTGCTGCTGCGGCTGTTGGATTACAGAGACAGTCTGTGAGATCTCCATTATCTGCTGCTGATGTTCCAGAAGCTGAACATTTGCGGCAATCTGATCCACAGAGCTGTCAGCATCTGCCGCTTCCAGGGTAGCGAAATTGTGTCATAATGCGGAGGTTATAAGCAAACACAGAGATTCTGCTGAGCAGAAAAATACAAGATAACAGCAGCAATCAACCAGTACCACACAGTACAGAGATGATCTGAAACTTAATCCAAGAAACAACTCAGGATCAAAACATGAGAAGTCAGTCAAATATAAACAATGGTATCCAAAACGTTAGGCACAGAGACTGAGATGAGTAGAGGGAAGCCAGACAGAAACATCTCAGTGATAATCAAGAAGTGTCATAATCTAAATACTTATGTCCATGGGAAATTTTAGTTTTCCCTTTTTAATAAATTTGCAACATATACTAAAATATTCGTAGGCCACACTCACATACTCATACACTAGGAGACTCTTTAGAGACACCAGTTAAGCCAACACACCTGTGTTTGGAATGTGGAAGGACACGCAAACTCCATACAAGCAGATTACGAGGTCGGGATTGAACTGGGGATCTCGGAGCTCTGAAGGTACAGTGCTAACCACTGTTCCACTTTGCCACCCTGCAAATAAATATTATTATAGTATTTAATAGTATTGACAAATATAGTAATTTTATTGTAGTACCTGAAATTCATTTATTCCTATCTCTGTGAATCTGCTCTATTCAAGACATCGTTATTCTGAATGGAAGACACAGTATAACAATGACATTATCATTGCTGTCAAAAACAAGTATTACTTTACTAAATTAATATTAATGGATTCATAAAATGTAATATCGCGCAGAGTGCATTTGGAAAATCATGCTGAACTTTTTCATGTCTTTTTAATTGCAGATAGTAACACTTTCTTGTTTCCATTGATATGCAGTTTATGTCTGTAAATTACACTATTCATGAGACATTGAACAGATAACTGAAAGTGGAAATGAATACAGATTGCATTCCGTTGTCGGCAATAATCATAAAATAAGGAATACAACATGCTTGTCCCAGCTTTCAATAATCAGTCACACTATTTGCATTATACAGCATATATTAATGACCTAGCTGTCATTTTAAATGGCATATACCAAGCATTGTTTACAAGAGGCCTAATAGTAATGGGGTGTCATATAATGTCAGTATAAAACTTAATAAATATTTAAAAGACAATGTAATCTATTAACAATACATTTTCTATAAGTATTAACTGTCCATGAGTTGGTGTGCTATTGGGACTGTAGTTTTACTATGTTTACCAGTCATGCCATGGGTCAGTAGTCTGCTGTAATTATCTCTCTCTCCTAAGTGCACTTTGGAGAGCTGTCATGAATTAAAATGAATCTAGTTATAAGGCACAAAGGAATACATAGCAACAGTAAATACTGTTGTGTCCAAATATGTAGAGCCTATTGTCAAAGCAGGAATGTGGTAGGTGTTAGGGTTTGTGGGTGGCGGAATGAGAAGCAGATGATTTGCAGGGTATCAGCTAAAGATAAAATAAAAGTTTTTTTTTTGTTTGTTTATAAAAGTTTAACAGAATCCCTCAAAAAACAGGCACTGGGAAAAACGGCAATAAAGAAATAATAATGATGATAATAACCAATAAATAATAACAACAATAATAATAATAATAATAATAATAATAATAATAGTAATAGTAATTTAATAATAATAATAATAATAATAATAATAATAATAATAATGAAAATAATAATAAGGGGGAGGGGGGGCATCAGGAAGGCATGTTCCTCTGAGTCTACTTAATTTTAACCTGTAGTGTTACTTAAAGCCAAACTCAAGATACAGCTGAGATGAAAAAACACCTGACTCAACTGCAGTTACTCGAAACTGCATCTGACAAATATCTTCCTTTGAACATCTGCTTTGAGTAACTAGCATAATGTGATTCAGAATACAGATACAGTGGTGCTTGAAAGTTTGTGAACCTTTTAGAATTTTCTATATTTCTGCATAAATAAGACCTAAAACTTCATCAGATTTTTCCAGAAGTCCTAAAGGTAGATAAAGAGAACCCAGTTAAACAAATGAGACAAAAATATTATACTTGGTCATTTATTTATTGAGGAAAATGATCCAATATTACATATTAGTGAGTGGCAAAAGTATGTGACCATTTGCCCCAGCCGTGCAGCAATAACTGCAACTAAACGTTTCCTGTAACTGTTGATCAGTCCTGCACACCGGCTTGGAGGAATTTTAACCCATTCCTCTGTACAGAACAGCTTCAACTAAATGGTGGGTTGGTGGGTTTCCTCACATTAACTGCTCACCTCAGGTTCTTCCACAACATTTTGATTGGATTAAGGTCAGGACTTTGACTTGGCCATTCCAAAACATTTACTTTACTCATCTTTAACCATTTTTGGTAGAACGTTCAGTTCATGAACAGATGTCCTGACATTTTCTTTTAGAATTGTCTGATATAATTCAGAATTCATTGTACCATCAATGATGGCAAGCCATTCTGGCCCAGATTCAGCAAAACAGGCTCAAACCATGATACTACCACCACCATGTTTCTCAGATGGGATACGGTTCTTATGCTGGAATGCAGTGTTGTCCTTTCTCCAAACATAACGATTTTCTTTAAACCAAGAAGCTCTATTGTGGTCTCATCTGTCCAAAAAACATTCGTCCAATAGCATTTGGCTTGTTCCACGGGAGCTTTAGAAAACTGCAGATGAGCAGCAAGGTCCCTTTTTGAGAGCAGTGGATTCTCCTTGCAACCCTGAATGCACACCATTTTTGTTCAATGTTTCCGGACTGGTGGTTTCATGGAAACATAACATTAGCCATGTGAGAGAGGACTTCGTTGCATAGAAGTTACCCTGGGGTCTTTCTGACCTCTGCCAACATATTACATGCATTGCTATTGGAGGATCTGGTTGGGTCGGACCACTCCTGGGGAGGGTAACATGGACTTGAATTTCCGCCATTTGTACACAATCTGTCTGACTGTGGTTGGTGGAGTCCAAACTCTTTTATTGATGTTTTGGAACCTTTTTAAACCTCATGAGCATCAACAAAGTCTTTTTTGAGGTCCTCAGAAATCTCCTTTATTTGACCCTGAGGTGGAGATTTAAACCTGACACCATTATTTTGGGAGTGTTTTCTGACTTTCTATTTAGGCTGCAGTGAAGGTATGAAACAGTATCGACGCCAGTGTAAGTAGTTAATGTTGTAAAATTTTTGGTACCTCCTGATTGAATTTTTGCCAAACTTCACGCCTCACTTGCCCTGCATACATCAGGTGGTACGCTGCCATTTTATGTTTTACTTTTATAATTTTGGACTATTGTCCCCCTTCATTCATTCCTGTCTCCTTTATTTAAACCAAGAAGTTTCTTTAAACAATAAGTCTATGGTGGTCTCATCTGTCCACAAAACATTCTTCCAATAGATTCGGCTTGTCCATTGACTTAGAAAAACTGCAGATGAGCAGCAATGTTCTTTTTGTGGAGCAGTGGCTTTCTCCTTGCACCCTGAAATGACACACCATTTTTGTTCAGTGTGAGTGATATTTGTTGGTCAACGGCATTACAGACGGACCAATGAATCGAGATGCAGAAAATAACGGGCCACAGGTGGGCCCAGATATGGGGCCAGGCAGTGCTAACGATTCCAACAATGAATCAACAAACTCATTGTACACAATCAGCAGCTCGGACACAAAACCAAAGAGTGCAGTAGCTCAGATGTGGAGCCAGCACACTCAACTACAGAGCTATTGGATGCTTCGGCTCAGGTTGCACTGACTAGAGTGCTCAAAATACAAAGGCAAGGGTTCTCAAAAACCGTGATGCTAAATGCTTTGATTACGGGCTATTGGATGTTAAACTGCTCCGGTTACTGAGATAAGGACACTAAATGGCTCATCTATGGAGCTATGAGGCATGACATGTGTAGCGTGATAGCCGTTTACCCCCCCTCCTCTCTTACCTTTCCACAAGCCAATAAACTTTAGCAACACTTCGGAATTCAATAGGATATTATGGACCGGATCTGGCGGACTCCATCAACAAATGGTTGATTCTTCTACAACACGTTTTACGAGGTCTGTTTAAAACAGACCTGTTAACCTCAGCATCTCGGCAATAATAAAACTTGGAGTCCATTGTGTAACTTAAAAGGGGGGATCATCTTTCATATTCACCACAGGTTCCCCTTTAAAAAACTGACTGTTGCAGAAGATAACGGTTCCTTCCCCCCACAGTTGGAAAACTTCATCCCGCCTCTGGTAAGGGCCTTATAACACAGGAAAGGCGCCAGAAAGACAGGCCCTGGATTACATACAGAAACGATTCGCTTAAGAAGCTAATAGAATTGTATAACTTCTGATGGGGAACAGATTACATTCACGAAACCTTTATTACATAACAAAATGACAGTGGCTTTCATCATGAGTCAAACGAGCCCATATGCCTTTGGATGATTCATGCAAAGAATGGTTCAAGGATATTGCCATATACACACATATTAATTATTCTAATATACAACACATGTGATCTTCATGTCGACTCGGTCAATGTTTTTAGTATATGATCTTTCTATGTTTTTAGATTACTTAAAGTGATTCCCGGTTGATTATAGAAATTAAACAGCTTTTGCCTATGTGTATTGATCGGTCAGGTTTTTATTACTTTGTTCATACCTATAAAGAGCGAACGTGAAGTTATTTACAATGCTACCGTGTCCTACCTCTTATATTAATTGTGGGTATTGTTTAGATAGTGAATTGCATGTATTGTAGTTTAGAATGACTTAATGATGTTACTAGTTTATAAGATCGAGATACCTCACAAAAAGTGTAAATGTGAGGATTTGTCTTTCTTTCTTGGGGGACGCTTTTAGACGTTCCTGGATGTAGGGAAAATATTACTCAGTGTGGTCTGTAGCGACCCCTACTGGACCTATGATTGAAAATTAGCAGACATAGCCACGAGAGGTGGGATTTAATGACGAATCAGCTTGTCTTTTGTGGGCTCTTTAGTTCTGTGCTTAGAGTTTAAGTTTATGTTTCTTGTGTATCTTACGCTAAGTTCTGGATCAGCTTCTTAGAATTAGGATTAAGAAAATTAGGAAATAGGTAAAAGCAAACCAGCTCAGATCTCCTCCATACAGATTACACCCCAAAAGTCTCGGATTAAGTCTGTTGAAGGTCGTGTACTCGAACGCTGTAACTCTACCTTCACCGCTGGCCAGGGTGGAAATCTGAGTTATAAGTTTGCAAGACTAGATCTGGTAGACCCCAGACCACCATCGCAGGGAAGAAGCCGAAGCGAGGCCAGCGACACACACGTGGCTCCAAGGGCCACGTGCCGACGAAAGCTGAAGGCTGGTAGCCGATCATCACGAGGTCTACCGAACCGTGGCCTTCCATCGGAAGAGAGATTGCTGCCGTTTTTCCGTGCGATCTCGAACGACAGGCTGAAGCCCGGCTCCGTTCCATCTTCTTCGCGTGAGCCCGCAAAGAGGCAGGTAGTACCGCTTTGGTGTGTCTTATCTGGGTCCCGGATTGTTGAATCTTGCGTTTAATCTAATACCACGCTTCGACATAGGCTTACCTACATCTAAGTAGTTTCCACCATACGGTTCTGAACCAGCATAATTTGTTTCACTAGTAAGTCACTGCCATACAACTAGTCTATAACGCTTCCTAGTGATAGATATATTTCGACTGCTGAGTTGAACCTAGAGTCATTTTGGTTTCTGATCTTAATTACTGTGATACGTCCGCTTGCCACTATTCCCTGTTTTCTATATTGTGAGATATACATGGTTACTATCAATTTATGATTGAAAATCTGTGATACCTATGTTATTACATCAGATAGTCTGTTGGTATTGCCTTATGTGTAGTTAATAAACTAGTTATATGCTTTTGAACTTACCTCGTGGTTTGAGAGTTTCATTCAACAAGGTCGAGAAATATACTTTGAATTCACTATTCAGACCTAGACTGATCAAGTTCATTGTTCCCTTTTTCCTGGTTTCCAAATCTGCCAGTTGATAAATCGATTTGGTGGTGCTCCGTCTGTATTAATTAATCAATTAATTAATAAAGTTATACAATTTCTAATTAATAAAGTTTAATTAAAATTAATCCAATTAAAGTGTAGTCTTAGTTTGCTACACATGCTCAGATATGGAGCTAGCGAGCCCAACTACTGAACTACTGAGTGGTGACTGGTCAGGTACTGAGCTAAGGGGTGCCAACTGCTCAGCTATGGAGCCAACAGGTGCGGCATGCTCAGATATAGAGCGAGCAAGCCCAAATTCTGGGATACTGAGCGCTAACTGCTCAGGTACTGAGCTACGAGGCACTATTGCTCATCTCCGGAACAAAAAAAACACATTTAGGAACCAAGCAAAGTGGCATACAGTTCGGACATAGGAAACAAAACAGAAAAGCTGTGATGCAAGGGGCCCGTCACCAAGCCTCATGGGCGCGTGATGCTTGAAACGGGGCAAAGCGGTGTGAAACGATTCAAAAACGGAACCAACTTGCGTCATGTACAGGGTTAAACAGCCACAATCAGTTCGGAAAGGAGCTAATAAGTGCGCCATGTTTTGGAAACTGAGCAAGTCAGCACCAATGCCTCAACAAATAACCAATGTTGCTCAGATGCAGAAGCTAAACAGCAAACTGTCAGAAACAGGGACAACAGGCTCAGGTAACCCAGTTACGAGGCAACAACGGCTCAAATTAGGCACCAGCATGCCAAAATATCAGGGTACAGGGTGCTCAAGTGCTGGGATAACAGGGCGCTAACGACTCACTAACAGAGTTAACAGGTGTGGTGTGCCCAGACATTGAGATAAAACATGCTCAGCAACTAAGGCCACGAATTTGCCAGTGGCCAAGGCACTGTTGTCAGGGGCACCAACGGCTCATCAACGGAGCTAAAGGCATTGGCGTGCACAAATACGGGGCTAATGTGCACAAAAACGGAGCTAACACACTTCAAGTACAGGTTAAACAGATGCTAGTCACTGGGTACTGTGTTATGGGGTGCTAAACGGCTCATCTACGTAGCTGACAGGACACGGAGGCATAGATGCGGGGCTAGCATGTTCAAAAAATGGGAGCTAACATGCTCAAGTGCAGGGTACCTTGTGCTAGCGGCTCGAGTACTGTGGAAAGGCCACTAGTGGCACACCAACAGAGCTAACAGTGTGCCGTGCACAGATCAAAGGCTAGCATGCTGAAAAACGAAGCTAACATGCTCAAGAGCATGGAACAACTCATTTATGGAGCTACCAGGCGTGGCAAGCTCAGAGATGGGGCTAGCAAGCTCAGATACGGGGTTACCAGGTGCTAGCAACTCATAAGCAAAGACAAATAGCACGACAAGCTCATGAACGGGGCTAGTGTGCCCATATACTGGGTTATATGGTGCTAGCGGCTCATTTATGAAACTGAATAGTGCAACAAGCTAGGAAATGGGGCTAGCTTGCTCCAATGCTGAGTTACATGGCGCTAGCGACTCATCTACAGAGCTAAATGGCGTGCCAAGCTTGGAAACGGGGCTAGTGTGCTCGGGTACAGCATAATGCGATGCTAACGGCTCCTTTTCGGAGCTAAGAGGCGCAGGGAGCTTGGAAATGAGGCTAGCATGCACAGGTACAGCTTGGCTTGGCGTGGTGTGGTAAGGCTTGGCGTGATTTAGCATGGCAGAACATAGCATAGCAAGGCATGGAAACAAGAATGCCCACACGAACATCGTCAGGAGCCGAAATTGTGCTATTGTGACGCAACTGGGAAAACAAGGAGCTTATATAACAAAAATCCCAGCTGCGCATGGATAGCAATCAACATAAATAACCAATAACAAAACAGAAACCAAACAACGCTGTTGGAGTCTCTAATTAGGATCCGGGAATCTTGGACCTGCAAGGGGTTGTGGGCGATGTAGTCCTGATCACCCACAACTGCAAAAACAAAACAAAAACTGGAAGCAGGGCACGGATCCTAACAATCACGGTATTTCATCACTGTGTTCATTATCTGAGTTTGCATTCCACCCAGTACTAACCTTAAGGAAGCGATCTGTGCACTATATTCGTGCCCTGGGATTCCATGCCATCGGACGCACCGGCAGTGGACCACTGGTTTCGCTGCAGCGAGGACGTCTGGTGCCAGGTACACCTTCGCATCGACAAGGCCATCCGTCGATACAAGAGGCACGCGGACCGTCGCCGCCGTGCCGCACCCGACTTCCAGCCCGGGAATTGCGTCTGGCTCTCATCGCAGGGACTCCGCACCTCTCAGGGAAGTACCCCTTTTTCTCCCCGCTTTTTGGGTCCTTACCTCATCACTCAGAGAATCAATGATGTCACCTTTAAACTACAACTGCCTTCTTACCTCCGCATCTCTCCAGTCTTCCACGTCTCCCTCCTGAAACCCTGGGTGCCCGGTCCGCTGGCGGAGTCCTCCCCTTCGGACCAACCTCCAGCTATCTGCCCGCCAGAGGCTCTCGTTTACACAGTCCGCCGCCTCCTGGATTCTCGCCATTTGGGCCTCGCGCATTCAATACCTGGTCGAGTGGGAAGGCTACGGACCGGAGGAGAACAGCTGGGTGGATGCCTCGGACGTGTTGGATCCCCTCCTCATCCGGGACTTCCAAGGCCAAGGCACCTAGGCCGCGGGGCCGTCCGCGGAGGACCTCGTCGCTTCCCGCCTCGACGAGTCCTTCGAGGGGGGGCACTGTCACGCCCACCTCCGGCTCCGCTCCACCCGCTCGCACCTTGCCTCGCTCGACCTCACCCACATACTGCTCACCTGCACCTGTTCCTCATCTCTGGACTGCCTGCCGCTACGCATATAACCACCTCACACACTCAGTCACCCGCTTCTCAGCGAGGTTCCCTACCCTAGTCTCCGTGCTCGTCATTCCAGTTTGGTATACAAGTCAATAAAGCCTGCCTTACCGTTACAGTGGCCTTGCGTTTGCCTCCTCATTCCGTGGTCCATCATAATTATCTCCTAATATCTATGTCCAATCCCAAATTGAGCAAGCCTAGGGCAACAGTGGCAAAGAAAAACTCCCTAAGTGTTATGAGGAAGAAACCTTGGGAGGACCAAGACTCAAAAAGGGACCCAACCTCCTTGGGCGGTGTAGATGATAAATCTAAAGAACGAAACTAAAGTCATGGGTATTATTTGTGTGTGTGTGTATGTGTGTGTGTGTGTGTGTGTGTGTGTGTGTGTGTGTTTGTATAACAGTTTTTCCTCCCTCTATTTCAGTCACTCAGTTCAGTAATGTGAGAAAAACGACACGAAACGATCACATTGACCTTGATGTTAATGAACTTCTCTTAAACAGAATGTTCTTTTTTCTCAGCCTTTCTCACTCATACATACACATGCAAATACACAAACACAATTTATACACCACAACTGACATTGCTGCCCTATTACTGCAGTCACTTACCCCTCTGTCATCTTAAGTACACTTTTTAGCCTACTCACTGTAATCATTAGATCCCGCAGCGGTACCTGTAGTTGCTGTTATTTCTTGGAGCACTTTTCCCACATCCCAAAAATGATTTAGGCAGGCATATAGGGCTGACCAGGGGACTAATCACACTTGTTGAGGTATTGTTGATTATTGAAATACATATCTGGAAAGACATCAGGTTTATTGTGAGTCTTTTAAAAAAAGATACAGACTTACAGTGGTGCTTGAAGGTTTGTGAACCCTTTAGAATTTTCTATATTTCTGCATAAATCTGACCTAAAACATCATCAGCTTTTCACACAAGTCCTAAAAGTACATAAAGATAATCCAGCTAAACAAATGAGACAAAAATATTATACTTAGTCATTTATTTATTTTGGAAAAGTATCGAATATTTCATATTAGTGAGTGGCAAAAGTATGTGAATCTCTGGGATTAGCAGTTAATTTGAAGGTGAAATTAGAGTCAGGTGTTTTCAATCAATGGGATGTCAATCAGGTGTGAGTGGACACCCTGTTTTATTTAAAGAACAGGGATCTATCAAAGTCTGTGGTAGCCTAGCGGGTAAGGTACTGGACTATGAACCAGAAGGTCCAGGGTTCAAACCCCACCTCTGCCAAACTGCCACTGTTGGGTCCTAGAGCAAGACCCTTGAGCAAGACCCTTGAGCAAGACCATTAACCCACAATTGCTTGGATTGTAAGACTACATAACTTGCAAGTTGCTCTGGATAAGGGCATCTGCTAAATAATGTAAATGTAAATGTACGTCTACTGTTCACTATGTTTGTGGAATTGCCTCATGGCATGAACAAAGGAGATTTCTGATGAACTCAGAAAGAGTTGTTGATGCTCATCATGCTGGAAAAGGTTACAAAACCATCTCTAAAGAGTTTGGACTCCACCAATCCACAGCCAGACAGATTGTGTACAAACTTTTGTTACCCTCCCCAGGAGTGGTTGACAAACAAAGATCACTCCAAGATCGAGGCGTGTAATAGTTGGCGAGGTCAGAAAGGATCCCAGGGTAACATTTAAGCAACTGAAGGCCTCTCTCACATTAGCTAATGTTAATGTTCATGAGTCCACCATCAGAAGAACACCAAACAGCAGTGGTATGCATGGCAGGCTTGCAAAGAGAAAAAACATTGCTGCTCGTCTGCAGTTTGTTAAAGATCAGGTAGACAAGCCAGGAGGCTATTAGTAGAAGATTTTGTGGACAGATGAGACCAAAATAGAACTTTTTGGTTTAAAATAAAAGTGTTATGTTTGTTATGCACGCGTTCCGTCCGTGCTCCTCGATGCTCCTCGATGTCCGTCCATGCC